>JAJJMC010015859.1:2789264-2897251 GCA_023531435.1 Papaver californicum | reverse complement strand
TGTTGAAATTTTTGAAAAAATCTCGATTTCCAATTTGGGGCTACTTATCATAATCGGTAGTTTAAGAATTTTTTAAACTACCAATTGTGATTGTACAAATTTTTGAAATTTTTGAAAAAATCTCGATTTCCAATTGGGGGCTACTTATCATAATCGGTAGTTTAAGATTTTTTTAAACTACCGATTGTGTTTGTACAAAATGTTGAAATTTTTGAAAAAATATCGATTTCCAATTTGGGGCTACTTATCATAATCGGTAGTTTAAAAAAAAAAGTAAACTACCGATTGTGACTGTACAAATTTTTGAAATTTTTGAAAAAATCTCGATTTCCAATTTGGGGCTACTTATCTAATCGGTAGTTTAAGATTTTTTTAAACTACCAATTGTGCTTGTACAAAATGTTGAAATTTCCAAAAAAAACTCGATTTCCAATTTGGGGCTACTTATCATAATCGGTAGTTCAAGATTTTCTTAAACTACCGATTGTGCTTGTACAAAATGTTGAAATTTTAAAAAAAATCGGTTTCCAATTTTGTTACCGTTCTGAATTGTTACCGTTGATCAACGGCTATAATTTGTATTCTCATACACCTATAAATAAATGAATTTATATCTATCATTCCCATTTCAAATCCACATCTTTTACATTTCATAGAAAATTTCTAATCTCACGTTTTCATGTAATGTCGGGTTACGAAAATTTTAGGCTTAATGCAGAGAATTTTACCCTAGACGAAGATTTATCCCTATGTCGAAACATGGTATTACATTATCCAGCAAGGGTCATGAACGTCGGATGAATGGTGTAATGAGCATGCAATGGTTAGAACATGTCCATGATAACTTTTGTAACGAAACCGGTAACCCCAACAACCGGCGAAGAGCATGCCTTTTTTTGTTGATATATGGAAATAACAAAGGAAGTACTAGAATTTTCTTCTTTAACCGCTAAGGTGAATGAAAGAAGAATTAGGAATGAAACTGATGATGAATTTGTTGCCAGATCTCTGGAGGAATGGAGAAGATGGAAACGTTCAGATTTCAGGTACCAACCTCATTTCGAGATCCTAAGGGTGATGGAAGAATACAATCCTTTTGTGTTGATTATTCTCCGAAGAAGTGAAGAACGTCGTCCCGGGCGTAATACGACCCGTTGAAGAGGTTGGCTTAAGTGTTTAAGTGTAATCTACCAATGAGATTGATCACTTTGAATTTCTATGATGTGTTTTGTTTCATTTTTTCCGGATGTTTTTAGTTTTTTTGAACAAGTTTAATGAACAATATGTAGTAAGTTTATTTGAACAAGTTTTTCTTCGGATGTTGAAATAATATTACGAAGTTAGATGTTAAGTAAAATCGACATAATCGATAGATAATAATGTTTAAAAACTACCGATTACATACAATCGGTAGTTATTAAATTCACATGCTATCGATTGTCCACAATCGGTAGTTATTTATGTTCACTAACTACCGATTGTAGCAAGAAAAGTCCTGGACAACAAAACCATTATAATCGGTAGATAAAATTGACTTTAAACTACCGATTACAAAGTTTAAAATCTTAAAGTTTAATTCATTATATGTTTACAATCGGTAGATATAAATTTTCAATACCTACCGATTGTGAAAGATGAAGAGTTCGAAATTTTGGAAGTTTTGAGAAATTCAATTTGGGGCAACTTACATAATCGGTAGTTTAAGTACTCCATTAAACTACCGATTGTACAATCGGTAGGAAAATAAATCACGATCCTACCAATCGTACAAAAGTAAAACTCGAAAAATCAATCTAAAACACTCTCGATTTCTAATCCAAAACTAACTCAAATCATTTTTTAATAACCAAATTAATCAACTAATTAATTAAAATTAACACTAATTAAACAAGGATAGATTAGTCATTATAATAATTAGATAGATAAGGAATGTATTGAGATTACTTCAAAATGACCTTATTTTATCTTATTAGTCGCCCCTAGTTAGTTTTTAATAGCCCTCAAAAAAATCAGGCAAATCAAATGGAGTGTTTTCATTTTCGCGAGAAATATCAACTTTACCATCTGTACTAAAAAGTCTGAAGCATCTAAACAAACTGTGCTAGAACTCGTTTGGAATACCCAGTCAATTGGTGAATTAAGAATAACTCCATATAGGAAATCTATAAGAGATATCATAATCGAAACGTGTCACGCTCCGATTGGCTGACCTAACCCATGGTCTGTACTGAAGCAGATTTTTTATATGGAGTCAGTTTGAAACCAAACATCTGTACATACAACAAAGGAGTTGTGCTTCATGGCAGAGAGATGGCCAACTGGACAAAGAGAATCATACTCTAAAATCTGTCTCAACCAATGAGAATACAGTTTAAAGATCTCTTATCCAAAATACTTACCATTTTGAATCCTCTACTTAAGCAACCAATCTGCAAGAACCACAAACATCATCTCATCTCTTGCAATCAATTAATTTAGTTTTAGCACTTCAATTTGCTCATACATCAGTTAGCTAGCCATGGCAGCTTCTACAATGGCTCTATCTTCACCTGCATTTGCCGGTAAGGCACTTGTTCCTTCCAGCTCGGAAGTTTTCGGTGAAGGAAGAATCTCCATGAGAAAAACCACTGCAAAGCCAAAAACCGTTTCATCTAGCCCATGGTACGGTCCTGACCGTGTTAAGTACTTAGGACCATTCTCTGGTGAATCTCCATCATACTTAACTGGTGAATTTGCCGGTGACTACGGTTGGGATACTGCTGGGCTTTCTGCTGACCCAGAAACCTTCGCCAAGAACCGTGAACTCGAAGTCATTCACTGCAGATGGGCTATGTTGGGAGCTCTTGGATGTGTTTTCCCTGAATTGTTATCTCGCAATGGTGTTAAGTTCGGAGAAGCCGTTTGGTTCAAGGCCGGTTCGCAAATTTTCAGTGAAGGTGGATTGGATTACTTGGGTAACCCAAGTTTGGTCCATGCTCAGAGCATCCTTGCCATTTGGGCAACACAAGTTATCTTGATGGGAGCAGTTGAAGGTTACAGAGTTGCAGGAGGACCATTAGGTGAGATTGTAGACCCACTTTACCCCGGTGGAAGCTTTGACCCATTAGGCTTAGCTGATGACCCAGAAGCATTTGCTGAATTGAAGGTGAAGGAGATTAAGAACGGGAGATTGGCTATGTTCTCCATGTTTGGATTCTTTGTTCAAGCAATCGTCACCGGAAAGGGTCCTTTGGAAAACTTGGCTGACCACTTAGCTGATCCCGTCGCCAACAACGCTTGGAACTACGCCACAAACTTCGCCCCCGGCAAATGATCTGGTTAATCAATAATCAGATGAAATGAACGTGTTAGTCTTTGAATTTGCATTTTGGAGAATTGTTTGACGTGCGTTTGTGATGTACATTTTATCTAAGTTTATGAAGTATGTGCCTATTTTAATCGATTAATTATTATCAAAAAGTTTCTAGTACTTCTTCTAAGAAAATTTACCTTCAGTGAATTGTGGTCAGTTTGGGCCTAGGCCATTGCCGTCTATGTTTATACGAGTATACAACTCGATAGCCTCGTATCTACTCCATTAAATTACATCATATGATATGATTCGCTGAATTACAGCCAATATCATTTGCTAATCTTGAGTATTCACCACAATTCAGGAGAAAGAATCTCATAACGTTAGAAGAATGATTTGTGCAATGTTCCTGCAACACCCAAGTGGTCCAAATTTGGGTTACAGTCGTGGTCGTGGGTTTCCTTATTTGCAGAAATTTTAGTATAGCAATGATACCCTTTATGTTCAGCAACACACTTCATTAGTCAATTTTTTTAGAAACTCGTAATTATTGGTTGGACTAATAGAAGGCTCCGGAGAGAAAATGGTTACCCTCGTTCAAAGGTCAATTGCTTATTTGATTTTGGCTACTAGAACCAAAACAAATTAAGTTTACAAAAAAGTTCAGGTCAAGTCTGCCGTTTACAGTCCGAATCAATTAACAAAATCATCAGAAATAACAAAATTAGACTGTCATTAATGGTTCAAACCATTAAATCATGCGAAATACTTAAATTTGTCCCAAGTCGTTAACCCGATTTAACACCTTATCCCGTTTTTTTAGTATTTTCATATTTAACGGCTCAACAGGGTTATATAGTGGGACCAGCCTGACATGTATATTGAATGTCCATGTGTAATAACAGGTGGAAATTATTTCCAACATAGAAAGATAAAAATGCCCTTATAGAGATTGTATTTCTTATAAAACTTAATTTAGGGGCTCCCATATTTGTAGAGGGGCTCCGATGTGAGGCAGGGTGACCCAAAAATCCGTTAAGGGGTGTTTTAGGGGCTATATTAAATGTCCATATTACCCTGCTATTAATGAAAAAACCTAATTTGCCCTTCAATCAATTAAAACCTAAACAAAACAAAACCTTACAAAAATTCAATTCTAATAAAAAACCTTTCCCTCTCCCTCCATATCTCCTCCTTCTCAATTTCAACCGAATTTCTCCATTGAATCAATTAATTGACGATTCGAAAATTTCGTCGTCGGCTAAACTCTAAAATCGATGAAGAATCCTACTAAAGGTGTAGAAGGTATTAGTGATGAAAATCAAAATTAAACTAAACAACCTAATGAAGAAATTGAAGAACAAATCGGGTTACAGAAAAATTTACGGTTGGGTTCGATTGGAAAACCCAACCGTAACTGGTTTGTTCTTCATTTTACGGTTGGGTTATTAAACAAACTCAACCGTAAATTTAAAGGTAGGAGATGAAGATGAAATTTTACGGTTGGGTTCGATTTTGAATCCAACCGTAAAATTAGATGAATAGATTCGAACCCAACCGTAACTGGTTTGTTCTACATTTTACGGTTGGGTTTGTTAAAAAAAACAACTGTAAATAACAAGGTAGGAGATGAAGATGAAATTTTACGGTTGGGTTCAGAATCAAACCTAACCGTAAAATTAGATGAATAGATTTGAAGATTTTTTTCATTTCTATCTTGTAGATAATTGAAAGACGAAGCCAACCCAAAAAAAATGAGGTCAATCGGACATCATATGAGGGAGTTATGATCAAAACGGTCAAATACAAAAACTATCCAGGAAGAATTACGGTTGGGTTCGACCCAATAAACCCAACCGTAAATTTGACACAAAAATGAAGCCCAAAATGCCCAGATTTACGGTTGGGTTTATTGGGTCGAACCCAACCGTAATTCTTCCTGGAATTTTTTTTGTATTTCACCGTTTTGATCATAACTCCCTCATACGATGTCCGATTGACCTCATTTTTTTGGGTTGGCTTCGTATTTTAATTCTCTACAAGATAGATATGAAAAAATCTTCAAATATATTCATCTAATTTTACGGTTGGGTTTGAAGATTAGTTACGGTTGGCTTCTATGCTAAAACCCAACCGTAAAATTTGTACGAGTGACTGTTTGTTACGGTTGGGTTCTAGGATGAAAACCTAACCGTAATTGTGAGTTACAGTTGGGTCCGATGCTTAAACCCAACCGTAAAACTGTTACGATTTGGTGTTCATCCATTTTTCTTCTCTTTACGGTTGGGTTGGGAAGAACACCCAACCTTAAATGGCTTTTACGGTTGGGTTCGACATGAAACCCAACTGTAAAACTCAACTCTGCTCAATGTTTGTTCTTATTTTTTTGATATATTTGGATTTTTTTTTACTTGATTTTAAATAGGCAATTTTCAATTTGGATCTTTTCAACTTAGGATTTTTACAGATCGATTTTGAAATTGGGGTTTCCTATTTAGGGGTTTTAAAATCGATTTTGAAGTTAGAGTTTTCAGTTTAGGGCTTTTCAATTTGGGGTTGTTAATGGTACTTGTCTGCTAGCGAAGATCTGTATTTTGTTGGTGAAGGTGTAATTTTGTTAGTTAAATGGTCTTTGTTTTTCTGTTAATGACTCTGTTAGTGAAGATCAGAAGATATATGTATTTTGTTAGTGAAATGCTATTATGTTAGTTATAATAATTCCTTTATAACATGTTATTGAATCTTCTAGTGAAGATGTATGTATTGTGGGCTAAATGGTTTATAAATAGTAATTTGTTGGTCAGTTATATAAGTGAAGATGATATATGTTTGAGTCAACATGATATGCTCTTTTTTTTAGTGTGGTTTGAGTCAAGATGATATATTCTGTGTTAGTATGGTATGTTAGTTATAATATGATATCAGATAGTTTGCTGAACTAGAGTGCATAATTTTTGGGAGAAAGAAGTTGTGGAAAAAATTTACTTCGTAAAATTAGTGAATGGTAAGATATAGTAGTTAGCTAACATCAGTACTGGTTTACTTTATAGATGGTTATATGTTTAGAATCTTTACTTCACATGAATCACATGAACATATGTGGATCAAATTTGATTAGTGTAAAAGTGATCAGCTCTATAAGAAAGCTATGTTTGAGGACATTGTGCTAAGGGATAAAAAATGGTGTAACACCCACGTAATTTCTCTAGGACTGGACTCACTAAGACATTGTTAACATCTTCTCATCTTGACGAGATAGATCAACACTACCACCACCAGCAATAGCCTCACTTGTTTGATACCCACCAGAGATCCAGCAGTTCTTTAGAGCACTGGATCTGTCATAAGCTGTGCTCTGAGAAACATGTTCCACAGTCACAGCCTCCGGAATAATTGTTGCATGTCCTCAGCTTTATTACCACATACCCGTTCCTTCATTGGAGAGGAAAGCATTTACCTGACTCCCCAAAACTTGGTTCTGGAACCCATTGTGCACCTTGATGGACTCCATACTGGTTCTTAAAAGGAAGCCACCAAACCTTTTGCATACGTGAAGGGTTAAGAATGGTCGAGTATACCCTGCCTCCCCCAGAAGCTAATGCATAATCAACCATTCCAAGTACATTCAATCTGCATCGTTCTTCTTAACCGTAATGTATTAGCATGTCTTTTTCGCTATATGCTTGGAACTCTTTTTAGTTGAACCTTAATGTATTAGCATGTCTTATTCTATATATATACTACCATCTAATGGATTGTTATTTTTGTATCATTAAGTGCAACAGTCGTATAGATGTAAATTAATTGTTTGAATGTGTTATGTGCTTAACTTGTTCAATAAACTGTGTACTTGACTGTAGTGTGTATTTACCATGTTTTCTACCTCATATATATATGTTAATCATCTGATTGGATTTATATTTGTGTAATACAAAGTTGTGGCGTTCTTTCGGGCACGAACTAAACCTATCTTATTATGTGTAGTATACTAATTAAGCTTCCAACTGAAGTGTTTAAGCCAAAAATCTTTTCGACTAAAACAACCAATTAAATTCTCAAATATCAATTAAAAATTGAAAACGAGTAACAGCCAAACATCTTGGTATTGATTTTATAAAATCATTTCTGTACGATACATAAAATCATTTCTGTACGATACATATGATCAATCAAATTTAACATTTTCTGTCTATGAACTTTACATTCTTCAATTAAGTACAAAAATCCCTACTTAATCTAATCATTTCTCCTAGATTCATACCTAGAAATTTCTTCTCTTTCTTTCTAAGGATTTTCTCCTCTTTTTTCCCGACCCCTCCTTTGTTGTCTGGCTTCTTCTATTTATAGATTTATTTACTGGGTCCCTCTTTGTGCAACGTGTCATTTTCTCCAGTCTGGTCATCGTTCCTTGATCGATTCTTCTTTGGGTCGACACTCTCGTGTCATTTTATCCAGTCTTGTCGTCATTCTTGGATTGCCTCTTCTTTGGTTCGATCCATTTTATTTTGATGTACCTATCATTCTTGTATTTTCTCTTTTATCTGGTGCGATCACTAGTTGACAGATCACTCTTAACTGCTTCTTGGTTCGATGCTTTATATATTCAACATGTGTCTTCCTATCTTTATAGACTTCTGTTATCTCGATCATTAAAATAATTCGAATAATTATTACTTTTACTTTCTCGATTATCAAGATAATAGAGTAATCATTATTTTTACTTTCTCTATCTATCATCATTTAATGTTGTTTGTTTTATTCGATGTAATCCAACTTTCTCGATCATATGTGTCCTTCATGCAATTCATTGTTTCAGATGCTTCGTGTCTTTTCGATATTTGATATCTTTAATATTGATTGTGTGATTCTCGCTCTTTCTTATTTGGTTGCTTCCTATCTCGATCTTCTTCCACTTGTCATGCTTCTTTTATTTACTAACAATTTGCCCCCTTCTTCTTTTTTTTACAAAATCATCTAGCGGTTGATCCAAGATTTTATAAAATGGAGAAGGACTTATTATTTTAACTTTTTTCAGTTTCTTTTTCGCACGTTATCCGAGTTTTCCGCTGGCATTAATTGTATTAGCACGTTACTGATTTTTCCGGCTCTGCATTTATTGTTTCTATACATATGATTGTGTCAGCTACACTTTTTTCGATAGAATCAAATCTGTACTTATTTTTTCCTTTTCCCATTTTGTGGCGGTTTCAATTCTTTCCTTTAAATACCCTGCAACTTTTTACTGTCTTCTCATAGTTATTGCACTTTGTCTTCCTTAAACTTTTCAAATTTCCCCACTACTCAGGAGTTCTTTTCTCATCAGTTGATTTCTTCTTTATTTTGATCCGACTATTGTTCACTTCTTTTCTTCATGTAAGTAATTTTTTCTTGACTTATGTTTTCTTTTCATGGTTGAAATGATGGTTATCTTTTTCACTGTAATTATTTCTAGATAATTTCTTCTCATGTTAACTTTCTGTTTCTTATGCTTCTTTTCCTTCAGATTTCACACTATGCCTCATAGAAAATCTGATGCCACTGGTAATCAAGGTGAGAGCAGAAGGTCGAGTAGGTCTTCTACTTCGAGATACGCCGTCTCTCGTCATGATTCATCCCCTGGTATTCCCACCCCTGCTGCACTTCGCACTGTACGTAATTCTACCCCTGATATTCCTAATCCTGCCCCCAAGAGTAAACGGGAGTTGTCTTCTTATAGTTTTCGATCTATGGACAACGAAGAATTTAAGAGAAAACATAATCTTCAAGGATTTAAGGTTTCTTTCTTTGATGATACTTCCGACATGATGACCTATGATTCAATGAAAAATTTTCATTATACCCATCACAGACTGTTAATTTCTGCTGGTGCCTTAGAAGCTGGCATTCGTCTCCCTTTGTATGAAAAGAATAATCCCTTCCAGTTCATAGTTCTTGCTACTCGCAATAGGGCTCCTCATACTCAACCTCGATCCATCACACAATATAATGGTAATTGGTGGCGAATTCTCGATGAATGTATTCTTCGCAGTGAGGGTCGTACCCGTCTTACATGCTACATTCCCGATCCTTCTGAACGTACCCATTATACACCTGAGAATTTCCAGAATACTTATGGTGATGGTATTACCATTAAAAATTTTGTTAAATGGAGTGTTAGTCCTGTTCGCAAATGCTCCCAAGGGTTTCCCTTACTTCGAGAAGTCGACGACCCTAGAATTAAGATAGCTCCATATACCAAAGTCGATTTTCCTTCAAATGAAAGAATCCACCGGGAACATGATTACTGATGGTATCGTACCCCTATTCTGATTGAAGGACCTTGGGTATATGGTGACATTCCTAATAATGAAATTCAACATCTTCGAAACTGTTTCCCGAACTATTGTCCCTGGAGGTTAAACTTTGATGATTATAAGTTTGAATTCAAGGTTCGAATTTCTCAATTCATATCATTCTTTTTAGATATATTTCGATCTTTAATGTTTTCTTAAAATGTTTTTCACCTTTTTGGTTCCAGGTCGATCCTTCTTTAGAAATCGGAGTTCCTCTTCCTCCACCTGAACACGGTATTCAAATTGTCGAGGGTAGACAAATAATCGAACCCGTAGGTGAAGGTAAAGGAAAACGGAAATTAGTCCTTGCAACAGAGAAGAAGCAGAAAAAGTCCAGAACTCTTGTGCTTTCCACTGAGGTTGTCGGAGGGACAACTTCAAATTTAAACAGTGGAGAAGGAAGTTCTGTTGTTGCTTTACCATCGGATCAGTCCGATCCTATTGATGTTATTCCTGTTTCTTCGATCCCAGCTGAAATTGTGGTATCGGAACGGTCCGATCTCATTGTTGCACCTTCTTCTGGTACTTCAATTGATTTTTATAATATTATTTCTCCATTGCCTTTTGATTTTGTGTTTTATACTCCCGTACCTGATAATGGTACATTAGGAGTTTTTTCTGGTTTTCCTCAAGAAGAGGGAGATGATGTTGTTATTGATGAAGATATTGTTGATGTAGTGAATGAAGTAACTCATGTTGAAGAAGAAAATACGTTAGAAAAGAATAAGGCTGAAGTAAATCCGACCGGTGATGTAGAAAATGTGAATGTTAAAACCAATGCCACTCTTGTTGAAGAATCAAATGATATTGATCGTACTGAAAAAGTAACTTCTCCTCCTTCTAGTACGATCGCTCCTAGTGTTTCGATCCCTACTGAAGTCGAGGGCACTACTGGAGTTTCTTCGGAACCGATCGTACCTACCGAGACTTTGGTTCGATCTTCTCCTGTTACTGTTGTGGTCGATACTGAAATAAGTGCCGATCCTTCTATTCTGAAGTCTCTCTCTAATCAAATTGTCAGTGTCAGTACTGGTGAAGGTCTTAATTTAATCGGTGATGAAGAAGAGGCTTACAAGTGGTTTCTTTCTCAGGGACTTTTGAATACTTCATCAAATCCTGATATTATTAAATCTGATTCTTGTTTCATGTCTCGATTTCGGGATTCACTTAGTGCGATCCCTATAGATGAAACTTAGGATGCGTGGTCTAAGAACGATATTCTTGAGCAAACATTTCCTGTGAATCCTCCTTCTTCCTTTACTGAAGTTTTAACTGTTGCCGAAAGTTCATCATATTCATTTCCACAGCAAGCTTTGGCTCAACTCCAATATGGTAATGATTGTTTATTTAGCGGTTATAAATTTTATAAGGCTCGAGCCACCATGTTGGGGTTACTGTTTAAGAACGAATCAGTAAAAATGAAGGGAAAAAACGATACATTACAACAAGCAAATGATGAGTTGAAGCAGCAAAATAATCTTCTTCAACAACAACTTCAACAATTCCAACAGCTTCAACAACAACATCAGCAACAACAAGAACAACTCCAGACCATCGAAGTTCTTCAGAATCAAAACCAAGGTTTATTTTTCATTCTTCTTCAATTATTTTTCTATTTTATTAATTTATATGAAAAATTTAAATTTTATCCTGGGTCCAGTGGAAAACTTGGAAACCTTATTTAGGTACGATCGTAGAATGGTACAATTGAATAATCATGCAAAGGAAATCTACAAAGAGATGAATGTGGTTAGAGAAAAACTAACTCAATTGAACGATAGTTTTGATTTAGCCACTTGGAGGCATAATAAAGCTGAGTCAAAATACAAAGAAGTTGTAAAATTGCTTACTCTGAAAGAAATAGAGTTTAAATCTGTTGTTAGAGGTACATTTTTGGTATACCTGATCTTTTGGCTTATTACACCATAAAATTTATCTAATATTTTCTTGTATTTTCAGAACTGGAGAGAAAACTTAATGAAGTTAAAGATCGAGCAACTCAAGCAGAAAGTGAACTTAATACAATGAATGATACAGTGAAAAACATCACTAAAGAGTTAAAGACTTCTGAAAACAATGTGTCTCTTGGTGCAACAAAAGTTCGGAGTTTACAAGCTCAATTGTCTATTGAGCTTTCCAAGATTGCAGCTCGTGAACAAGAAATTGTATCATTAACCACAGAATTAAATGAAGAAAAAGATCAAAGATCACGTTTTGTTGCTCAAATAGAAAAAGATCAACAAAAGATCGAAGAGCTTCAAAAAGAAATCAACTTTGGGCGTGACTTTGTTCATTGGGTTCGGCAGGATGCTAAAGCGAAAATTGCGAAGTCCTTCAATACTGCTTTAGATCGTGCACAATCCGATCCTTCAGTGCTCAGTAAACGCGCTTCTGTGCCTGCAGTTCCCCCTCCACCATCGCGACCCAGTCTTCCCGATGCTTGATTATGTTCTTTATAATTTCATCTATTGTTGGCTTCACCATCTTGTACTTTGTCTGTTCTTTTTCAAAAAATTTCTTTTGTAACCTTTTGATATGTTTTCAATGTTGTTCCCTGCACAAGAGAATTTGATTAAGTAATCTTTTTGGCTATCATATGACTTTCCGAGTACCATGAATTGAAGTACTTTTTACCTCAAATCATGTTGTTCGAGATCCCACACATACGAAACAAACCCGAGCCAGGGGTAAGATACAGGGTTGGTCCCGAACTGTACTTTGAAAATTGATAAACCAATAATTAGGAACCCCTTCTTTATAAGAATTTCGTTGTTAGTGAAATTCTTTAAGGATGTTTACCTTTTTGTATGATTGTGTCGTCAATCGCAACGCAATACAGAATATGATGTTCCTGGAATAATTTTGAGCGCTCAAAGTATATGAAATCCCGGGATTAATGGAATTTTGATCAATGATCATAGTATTTTCCAAGATACGATGTTCCTGGAGTGATTAAATTATAACAGAAATTACTGAATTAGTTGGCTATGTACCTGCCTTTTGTGTTAACATTGCATTGTTATTCACGGATAGTAAAGCTTTAAGTATTGTGCATTCCATGGATGCTGTAAAACTTCTCCTTGCATATTCTGGAGATAGTACGATCCTTGTCCTGCTGACGCTTGAATTATGTATGGACCATCCCATGTTGGTGCGAATTTTACTGCATTTTTATCTCTTTGGTATTCCGTTATTTGTCGTAGGACATATTGGCCTTGGACAAGTTTATGGTATTCTCGAGCTAATCACCTTTGATAATTTTCCATCTTCTGGAGTGCCACCTCTCTTTTTTCTTCCAAGTCATCCAATTTTTGTAACATAAGATCTGAATTAAGATTTTTCTCCCATGCTTCTGTTCTGGTTGTAGGTAAAATAACCTCTGTTGGTATTACTGCTTCCGTTCAATAAGTAAGAAGATAAGGTGATTCTCCAGTTGAAGTTTTTCTTGTAGTTGTATATGCCCATAATGTATTATGTAACTGTTCGCACCACTTTTTATAATACCCATCCAATATTTTCTTCAGATTTGTTGCGATCGTTTTATTTGTGGATTCTGCTTGCCCATTGCTTTGTGGGTAGAAAGGTGTAGATTTATACTTTTGAATATTATACGTTTCAAATAACATATCGATATTCTTTCCTTGGAATTGTCTTCCATTATCAGAAACTATTGCTGCGGAATCCCAAACCTACAAATGATATTCTCGAATAGAAATGTAAAAACATCAGTGTCTCTGATTCGTGCTAATGCTTTCGCTTCTACCCACTTGGTGAAATAATCGGTAGCCACGATTAAATATTTTCTTTTCTTTGTTCCTTCAACTAATGGTCCAACTATATCAACTCCCCATTTTGCAAATGGCCATGGACTAAGTATTGAATTTAATTCTGTAGCTGGTGCTTTGATTTTCTTACCAAATCGCTGACACTCTTCGCACCTTCGAACCATTTTTTCCGAATCTTTTAGCATAGAAATCCAGTAATAACCCTGCATTTTGGCTTTTTTTAATGCTAACGATCGTTTTCCGCTATGATTTCCTGCATCTCCATAATGTATTTCTTTAAGAATTCGCAATCCTTCTTTTTGAGATAAACATCGAAATAACGGTCCAAGGAAAGAATTTCGATATAGAATTCCATCCCGAAGTTGGTAGCTGTTTAACTTGAGTTGAATTTTCCTTGCTTCTTTAGAATCTGTTGGTAGCACTTTATTTTGCAAATATTGATGTATCGGGATTCTCCAATCTGGTTCACTTGGTTGGTCATCTTCTTGTTGCGATGTAAGTGAGGTATTCCGTATTGCTGGGTCATCAATTTCTTCCATCGCACTATCCTCTTCTATATTATTTAATGTTTGTGCTCTTATGGATGGCTCATATATTCTCCCAATTTTTACTGCTTTAGCTGTTGGATCATTTATCATAGATGAAACATACGCAAGTGCGTCGGCATGTCGATTCTTTTCTCGGGACAAATGTCGAAAAACAATATTTGGAATACGATTTGTTAAATTCTGCACAAGGTTTTTATACCTTTCCAAATCTTCATCAATCTTTTGATATTTTAGCTCGATTTGTCTAATTACCAGTTGCGAGTCACTTGTGAGTCTAACATCACTTATTCCTAGTTCAATAATGAGTTTGAGAGCATGGACCACTGCTTCATATTCTACTATGTTATTCGTATGCTCTTCGAACTCAAGACGAAATGAATGTACCATACGTTCTCCCCTTGGTGCTGTAATCACGATACCTATTCATGCTCCTTCTTTATTTCGCGACCCATCAACAAAAACTTCCCATCGTCGTGAACTATTTGAATCCAGAATATCTAATGGCTCTTCTTCTTCACACCCTGGCAGTCCTTGAATTTCATATTCTTCTTCAATTGGAAAATCTACCAGAAAATCAGCTAGAATTTGAGATTTTTGCGCAGTTTGTATCTCATAAACAATGTTGTATTGTTCCAGCTGAGCATTCCATTTCGATATTCTTCCTACTTTTCCTGTATTCTTTAAAACTGACTCCAATGGTGCTTTTGTTAATATACGAACATAATGAGTAAGAAAATAAGTGCGTAACTTCTGAGTAGCAAATACTACTGACAAAATTAGTTGTTCAATCTTGGTATAATTTCTTTCTGCTGAATTCAGAGTCTTACTGATGTAATATATTGGTTTTTCAATCTTCTCATTCGTTCCCACCATTACCCCACTGATTGCATTTTCTGTTGCCGCTATGTATAAAGTTAATATTTCTTCTGGCTCTGGTTTTTGCAATGCTGGCAACGTGGCGAGATGTAATTTTATATTTTGAAATGCTTGTTCACAACGATCGTTCCATTCAAATTTATTTTTCTTCTTAAGTACATCAAAAAAGGGCTTGCATCGTTCTGATGATCTCGCAATGAATCTACTCAATGCAGCCAAACACTCATTTAACTTCTGTACACTTTTTATAACTGTTTGGTGATGGCATATCTGTTATTGCTTGTATTTTTGCTGGATCAACTTGTATTCCATCTTTCGTAACCAAATATCCCAAAAATCGCCCTGAAGTAACACCAAAAATACATTTCTCTGGATTTATTTTCATTTTATATTTTCGTAATGCACCAAAAATTTCAGCCAAGTTCTGTAAATGATCATCAGATAATTTACTTTTTACTAGCATGTCATCCACATAAACTTCCAAAGTTTTTCCGATCCATGGTTTGAATATCGCGTCCACTAAACGTTGATATGTTGCTCCTGCATTCCGTAACCCAAATGGCATTCTGGTGTAACAATACAATCCTCGTGGAGTAAACAATGATGTGTGTTCCTGATCTGTTTCTGCTAATGCTATCTGATTGTATCCAGATTGTCCATCCATAAATGATAACATCTCATGTCCTTCAACGGCATCTACTAATTGATCAATGTTTGGGAGCGGATAACTCTCTTTTGGACATGCTTTGTTTAGATTAGTAAAATCTATACAAATTCTTACTCCATCGTTCTTTTCGGGACAATCACCATATTAGAAATCCATGTGGGGTATCGTACTTCCCGAATGAATCTTGCACTTAAAAGTTTAGTTAATTCTTTTTCCACTGGTTCATGGTATTCTGGTGCGACCTTTCGTATCCGTTGGCGAAAGGGAATTGCATCAGGACGTATTTTTAATTCGTGTTGTACGATAGTAGGATCGATCCCCGGCATATCTTCCATTCTCCAAGCGAATACATCTACAAATTCACAAAGCAACTTAACTAACTGTTGCTCCAAATCTGCTTTTATTAACATCCCAATTCGCACTTGTTTGGGCAATTCTGCAGTGCCAATATTTATGACTTTTGTTTCCTCTACTGGGGCGAAGACTGGTTTTGGAATCCCAATTGGAGTTGGGGTTCCTTTTAATTGCTACATCGTCCCTTTATGATGTTGGTCTACCAGATTTTCTTGACTCTGACTGCTCTCTCCTTTTTCATTTACCGTTTTATTTTTTGCATGCTTTTCTAAATATTGACTTATTTCTTCCTCCTTCGCTTTAACTCTTCGTTCCTTTTTCTTTTTATGTTGTAAATGTTCCCGTTCCTTATTCATTCTTGTTTCTGCCATTATACAAAACTTAGCATCTTCTTGATCACCCTTTATCTCCATCTCTCCTTGCGGTGTTGGAAATTGTAAATATTGATGATATGTTGATACCACTCCCTTCAATTGGTGAACCCATCGTCTTCCAATTATAGCATTGTATGGTGATGGTGCATCCACAACACTAAATCTTGTTAAAATGTTGATCGGTCCAGCTGAAACTTCAAGATCAATGTCTCCCTTTGGCTTGGAAGATATTCCATTAAACCCATAAATGATGTATCGTGATAAGATCAACTGATCTTCTTTAAAACCCATTTTACAAAATGTATTATAGAACATCACATTTAATGAACTGCCCCCATCCAAAAGTATTTTCTTTACATTCCAGCCTGATATCAATAATGTTAACACAAGAGGGTCATTATGCATTTCAATTTCTTGGTTCACTTCTTGTGCAGAAAATGTCAATGGATATGCCATCCAATCTTCCCATAATTCTGCTTGCCTTCCTTGAACTTTAAAGACTTCATGGTTCCGAATTCTCTTGCACAATTTCTTATTGATTGCGACATTCAAATCTGTATCATTCTTTTCCGTATATGATATCATATTAATTGTTTGTTCATTATATGGAATGCGTATTGCCTTGCTTTCATCATGTTTCTTTGTTGGTTCAACTTTCTGAACAAATTCCTTTAACTCTCCAGCATCGACCATTCTTTGTACTAATGCTATAAAATTTCTACAGTTGTTTGTTGTATGCCCTTTATAGCTATGATACTCACAATAGTCTTTTGAATGTAGTGCAAACTCTGGTTGATTTCCTTTTGTTATTGGCCATTGAAAATTTGGCCGATTCTTCAAAATATTGAATAATCTGAAATATGAAACATAAAGCTTGGTGAACGTTCTTTCTCGAAATTGCTGAGCAAAATTTTTACCATACCCTTGTCGAGGATGTTTTAATTCTCTTGATTCGAATTTCGGAAGAAATTTCCTTTTCTGATCGAGCGATCCCTCAACTGAATTTGTTCTCCTTGTATTTCCTTGGCTTCTTGAATTAATTCTCGATCCTTGCTCTTGTATTTCTTGGAGCCTCGCACATGTTTCTATTATTTCTCTTAACTGGCCTTCAGTTTTTGGATTATTTCGGTGAATTTCAACAAAAAGCTGGCTTTTCCGATCAACAATCCCCTATTTGTAATGGTTTATAGCTGTTATTGGGTCTAATTCACCTATTGCTTGACATATTGCATGCCATCTGGTTGTATATGATCGGATCGATTCTTCTGGCCAAGATGTTAAAGAATAAAGCTTGTCCTCCCCTGAATCAACTGGTTTATTATACATGTATGCTTCAAGAAACTTCCTCACCAACTGTGCGTAATTATGGATGGAATTTTCCGGTAATCTATCGTACCAGAATAATGCCGTCCCTGTTAAACTGGATGGAAAACATCTACACATGATTGCTTCATGATCGTCCCACCGGGTCATCACTCGATTATAATACTTTAAATGTGATGTTGGATCCTTGGTACCATCGTAACATTCGAACACTGGAATATTATATTCTCTTGGTAATGATACACATGTCAAATGTTGCGCTAACGGTGTTCGTTTTGCTTCTTTCAATACTTCTTCTATTCTTCCCCCCTCTTTATTTTTTAATCCTTTAATTTCTTCTTTCATTTGTTCCATTGCTTCCAAGCATGTTTCCCATTGGGTTCGTTGAATCTCTTTTTCTTGTTGCCTTCTTGCTCGAGATGTCGATCCTCCTAACACCATTCTTTGATCTGGATTCCGTTGTTCACTTCTTGATATTTGTCTACTTGACATTACCTCCTGATTTCGTATTTTTGTCACAGCTGGTCTTTGCTCTCGCTGAATTACATCTTTTAAAACCTGATTTTCGGTTGCTAGTAATTCAATTCGATGGTTGCTTGCTCTTTGCTCCTTTCTCATTTCATTTATTTCTTCTAAAAAATCCTGTATTTGCTGCATCTTTCTTTGAGAGCTCCCATGATCTGAAGAAAAATTCTGAACCACTGTATTTGGTGTTAATTCTTGATTTGGGGTATGATTTCCCTCGTTACTTTGTTGTTGTCCTGATTCTCTTCCTTCCTCTTGTCTATCCTCCCAGTCTTCATTATTATTTTGGTTCCCAGAATTAGCGTCTTGAGACATATTTTTCAGAACCTGTTTTTTTTTTTTTAACTATTTTTCGCCTTGCTGATTGCTTTCCTTTCTCGATATCTAGAAATTTCTCAGAAAGTCAGTCAAATGAACTCTTACACAACAAAATCATAAGAGATCCTATTTATTACTTTAACTGTAAATTCTTCCTATCACAAATCTGATTTTTCCCAATTCATAAAATCCTTTGTTTCATATTCTTATCTATCTTTTCAAACATTTTTCATGTCAATAAAACATGCTTATGTAAATAAACTTTACACTTTTTGTATCTTGCAAAATTGAATTTTTCCAATCTTTTCTTTTAAATTTTTTCAACCATATCCGTTCTTTTCTTAATAAAAATGTTTCTTTCTTGGACGATTTAGTTTTGAAATTAAAACCTTTTTTCCTTCATCAGGTAGGATAAATCCTTTAATCGTCCCTGTTTCTAGCGCCAAATTGTTTAAGCCAAAAATCTTTTCGACTAAAACAACCAATCAAATTCTCAAATATCAATTAAAGATTGAAAACGAGTAACAGCCAAACATCTTGGTATTGGTTTTATAAAATCATTTATGTACGATACATAAAATCATTTCTGTACGATACATATGATCAATCAAATTTAACATTTTCTGTCTATGAACTTTACATTCTTCAATTAAGTACAAAAATCCCTACTTAATCTAATCATTTCTCCTAGATTCATACCTAGAAATTTCTTCTCTTTCTTTCTAAGGATTTTCTCCTCTTTTTTCCCGACCCCTCCTTTGTTGTCTGGCTTCTTCTATTTATAGATTTATTTACTGGGTCCCTCTTTGTGCAACGCGTCATTTTCTCCAGTCTGGTCATCGTTCCTTGATCGATTCTTCTTTGGGTCGACGCTCTCGTGTCATTTTATCCAGTCTTGTCGTCATTCTTGGATTACCTCTTCTTTGGTTCGATCCATTTTATTTTGATGTACCCATCGTTCTTGTATTTCCTCTTTTATCTGGTGCGATCACTAGTTGACAGATCACTCTTAACTGCTTCTTGGTTCGATGCTTTATATATTCAACACGTGTCTTCCTATCTTTATAGACTTCTGTTATCTCGATCATTAAAATAATTCGAATAATTATTACTTTTACTTTCTCGATTATCAAGATAATAGAGTAATCATTATTTTTTACTTTCTCTATCTGTCATCATTTAATGTTGTTTGTTTTATTCGATGTAATCCAACTTTCTCGATCATATGTGTCCTTCATGCAATTCATTGTTTCAGATGCTTCGTGTCTTTTCGATATTTGATATCTTTAATATTGATTGTGTGATTCTCGCTCTTTCTTATTTGGTTGCTTCCTATCTCGATCTTCTTCCACGTGTCATGCTTCTTTTATTTACTAACATGAAGTATGCAAAAATTGTTATAAGAATTTTTTTTCCGATTAAATTATTGGGTTTAAATAAGCTAGTTCTGCTGGATTTACAGAGTTATGTTTTCTTTTTACATGTCCTGTACTTTAATTGACTCTTAAATGCATGCCTAACTTTTTGTTATTTAAGTTAAAATCTTTACTCACTAAGGTGAATATGTTGGTGACTTCTTCATATTTTTTGAGTATTTTAAGTTCTTTCGTTTGGCTTACCAAATCAGCTAGTGGGGTTGGTTCTCATACATTTGTGCTTGCTAATTTTATTCTTTCTTTTTGTTTCGTTTTGATTGCGTGTAAAACCTATATGTATATTCTAATCACAAAATAAGAACATACAGTGATTAAAAGCGGAAGCAAAAGAGATCAAACATAAATACCTCCAGCCATTTCTATTTGAAAGCTTAATCATTTGAGCTTGCCCTAATTTCTGAATTGATGTGAACTTTGGTTCCAAACCCTCCTTCTCACTTTTAGATGGTGTATACAGGATGAGAATGGTTTTAGTGACCTTCTGTCCAATTTTTCTATCATTTCTGTTAACTAAACCCTAGCCATCATAGAGTAGTTTACGTGATAATATAGTGAGTGGTTTTCTAAACGTGGGAGAGTCTAGTGGGGTTACATGATCAGTTGTAACTACCCAGAAAATGGATCATATCCTTTTTCCCTTTAAGTTAGCCCATATGGAAAAAGCCTTACATTCTCTCACTTGATCCATTTCACGAGAGACTCCATATACGGATCATGGCGACTAATCCTCTTTAAGAGCAAAAATTAATCTTCCATGTATCACAACATACTTAGTCTTTCACCACTCATACTTAACTTAATAAGTAAACCATATGTTTACTCTAGGTCAATCTATAATGATATTTCTCAACAAGATAACTAAAGTAAGTACGTACATAATTCCAAATGAGTAATAATCCAACTAAATGAAAGCTTCAGAAAAAACATAAAGAATGTACTACATAACGGGACCAAATCCCATCATTACTACATGATCCTTGAATCCTTTAACATGCATTCCTTTAGTCAAGGGATCAGCTATTATAAATTCAGTGCTAATGTGTTCAATGATCACTCTTTTCTTGTACACGTTCTTTTACGGCTAGATACTTTATGTCGATGTGTTTACTTCGACTCTTATTACTCTTATCCATAAAACAGCAACTGAATTGTCACAATACATTCTTAATGGTCGGCTAATAGAGTCAACAACTTTTAGACCAGATATGAAGCCTTTCAGCCATACACCATGTGAGGCAGTCTCAAAACAAGAAACGAACTTAGTCTACTACTTCAAGACTATTTGTTTGTTTATATATAAGCATGTAATCCTTAGTACCCTTAAGGTATCTCAATACTTTCTTCGCAGCCTTCCAGTGGTCGATTCCTGGGTTACTCTGATGTCTTCCTAATCCTCCAACGACATATGAAATGTCGGGTCTAGTATAGACCTGATCATACATAATGCTACCAAAAGCTGAAGCATATGGAACATTTTTCATTTGTTCCTCTTCAATGTCATTCCTGGGCATTGGTCCAAATTGAACCAATCATCTTTTTCAATGGGTGCTACACTTAAGGTATATACATTGATCCATCACTTAAGGTCTCCCACTGACCTTAAGGAATATACATTGATCCATAAGTTTGAATCTGTAGAATTTATGGCTTGTGAAAATAACATAAGATCATTATCGGCTCAAATATTACAATCCGAATCTCGCAGATACATTAAATAATCACTAGAAATAGTTGACAATCAACTTGTCACTTGAAACAGTATGTGGAAGTTGATCATTATCCTTTTCAGGAACAATATCCTGAAATTGATCACTCCCACTAATCAAGTCATTCTCAAGAAATTTAACATTTCTTGAATCCAAAATTCTAGTGCTATGAAGAAATCTACCATAGTACTCTCCACCTCTATCTGATCTCATAATCTTAATGTGTTTACCACATTGTTTCTATACTTTAACCTTAAACAATTTAAAGGCATCCAAAACTTCGTCTTTGGAACGAAACAAGTAAAGATACATATATTGTGAATAATCATCTATGAAGGTGATAAAGTATTTCGGATCATTAGCGTTCATGTCCGGACAACAAATGTTCGTGTGTATGATCTCTAATAGGTTTGAACTTCTCTTGGCATAAATTTGTGTTTGTTAGTTTGCTTTCCCTTAATGCAACCAACACAAGTATCAAAATCAGTAAAGTCTAAAGTACCAAGTACCCCATCCATTACCAATCTCTTAAGTCTCTCAATGGAGATATGTCCCAATCTCCGGTGCCACAAAATAGAGGAGTCCTCATTCATAACACATCTTTTAACCCAATATTAACATGCATAGAATTATGAGTGATATGATTTTGCAAATAAAGACGATAAACAAAATATCATAACCAATAACTTCAGAATTTCTGAGAATACTGAAACCAGAATCTGAAAAATTAAAGGAAATTCATAAAGGTACAAGTCTTAAAACTGAAATCAAGTTTCTAGTGAAACCTGGTACATAAAATGTCTTTTCTAAATGCAAAATAAAACCACTACTTAAAATTAAACTGCATGTCCCAACAACTTCCACATGTGAACTCATCTGACTGCCTGAATAGATGTAATGTTCACTTCTCGTTGGTTTCCTTAGGTTTGTCATACCCTGCAAGGTATTCGAAACATGGATTGTAGTACCAGAGTCAATCCACCATGTATTATGATTAATATTAACCATATTAAATTCATAAACAAACGCTACAAAATTACCTTTCTTCTCAAGCCAAGTCTTAAACTTAATGCAGTCTTTCTTCATGTGTCCCTTCTTTTTACAAAAGAAACACCGAGACTCCTTCTTTATGCTTTGGTTAACTGAAAGCTTTCCATTTTCCTTAACGTGATACCTTTTCTTCTTTGAAGAAGAAGCAATAGTAAGGTTCACCTTTTCTCCCTCTTCCATCCTCAATCTCCCCTCCTCTTGAACACACATGGTCATAAGTTCATTAATTGACCATTTATCCTTATGTGTGTTATAAGATATCTTAAAGGGGTCATATTGTGGAGGAAGAGTACACAAAATGAAATGAACTAGGAAAGAATCATACATGGTAACTTCCAAATCCTTAATTTGGGCCGCAATATCCCTCATGCTCATGATATAATCACGCACATTCTTAAACCCATTGTGTCTCATGGATGAAAACTTCATAATTAAGGTGCTAGCAAGAGCTTTTTCAGAACTTACAAATTGTTCATCAATGGCTTTAAGGAGATCTTTAACCTTAGTATGCTTATCGACAGAACCCCGAATACTAGCACAAATTTTGGTCTTTATGAACATAACTAAGAGACGATTAGATCGATCCCATTTTTCATAAAGATCAGCTGCGTCAAGAGTACTAGTCTCAGTTATGCTAGGTGGTTCGTCTTTCCGAATAGCATAGTCGATATCCATCCACCCCAACTGTAAAAGCACTCTTTCTTTCCACACCTTATAGTTATCACCCTTTAATTCAGGAATGTCAGAATTGACATCAGAAATGTTTCCAGTTAAAATTGCTGCAAAGAAAAATATATACATGCTTATAAACAAAAAAATTGAGACTTAAACTTAATCATGATTTACCAATGCAAGTCATGCATAAAAAATATGAATCTAGTGACATAAAACTTGCTTGTGGGCTAAAGTCCTACTCAAATTAGATTCATAACTACATGATGAAACTATGAAACCATATTTATTCCTTAATTCCTGCGGGTAGATTAAGAAACATAATTCAATATTTCACCTCAATTAATCATACAAATATAATAAAATTTCCTGTGGGCATATATCATCATATTACGTATGATTAATTACAAATTTATGTCTAGTTTCCACATGTGATTTCTTAAGAATATTTTAAATAACTAGAGATGCTGTGGCTACTCTCTAATTACTAAAATTATTAAATCACTTGACATATTTCTTTAATCTTTGTTCATATGCAATCCTAATGGTCATAATATATATATATAACTAATTATGTATAACCATTGCACATGCCAACAATAATAATACAACATGAAAATCTAGATATCACAAATTTATTTAGCACTATATGATCTAATAGACTCATTCGCAGCATTCTCTGTATAATATATATCCCTAGTTAAGGCTAAACAACCAAATTTCCAAGACACACTTTCAAGTGCACATATTTTTTATTTCGGAAAAAGAACCAAGTATGCACCGTTCACAGGGTATACCTATGTATTCAGTATGCATTATGCATGTTGCTCAGAAATCATTAGACACTTGGTGATTTACTATCATTAAGATAAAGATACCACACTATTTGAAACAAACAGTAACAAAATTAAAATGTGAATCAACCATGATTGGCACGAACATCAAAGGTGATTAGCAATTGATTTCTCTAATCCTCCTAATCAACAAAATCAGAAGATTCCCATTGACTCTAGTATGCAAACAAATTAATTCCATAGCAGGTTGATCAAACAGTGTTACTGTTTTCATTTTAGCCTTCTTCAAGCGATTGGATAAGTTACAAATGTATCATCAACGTATATAGATGAGCACATACAAAGCAGTAGAAACAGATACTTTAAAAGTGTCATCATTAATAAATAACAGTGACATACTTTTCATCGTACTGAAACGATCCCAACTTTTGGGGTACCTCAGTAAGATTCCATTTTGTATTGCCGAACTATTTCAAACAAGTTTGAACTGCAAATAGAATAATTGGTTTTGGATCAGTTTGGTCCTGGGTTGTTATTATCCTGATCCCCTACCATTTCCATTTTTAAGTTTTAACTAGTAATTTCCACATGCAAAAGAAAAAGATAATTACTGGAATATCTTTATTAACGTAAGCCACTTAAGGTTCTCATTGGCTACTGACATACAAAAAATTAAAAATATCTATTAATGGTAGCTACAACAATTTCACACACTTAATCCCAAGATATGAGAGACTTGGGAATCAGGAATGTGTTTTAGAGTACTTTCTAGATAAAGGCACACTTCACCTTACTGAGAAAGCATATAGCAGAGAGATCCCTGAGAACCCTCTCACCTTACTGAGAACCCTCTCACAAAACAAAATCTTTATCATGTAATTTCTCAAATAACTCATGTGCATCGCATATCGCGTCATTCTAAGCATACATTTTAATCAAAAAATATCCCTCTCAAACCCAGTAGAAATCACAGATTTATTAACCAATCTATCCAAACTCAAAAATAAAAAATAAAAATTACTACAATCAAGGCAGAGGTAATTACAGACTCTGATACCAAATGTAAAACCTATATGTATATTCTAATCACAAAATAAGAACATACAGTGATTAAAAACGGAAGCAAAAGAGATCAAAAATAAATACCTCCAGCCATTGCTATTTGAAAGCTTAATCCTTTGAGCTTGCCCTAATTTCTGAATTGATGTGAACTTTGGTTCCAAACCCTCCTTCTCACTTTTAGATGGTGTATACAGGATGAGAATAGTTTTGGTGACCTTCTGTCCAATTTTTCTATCACTTCTGTTAACTAAACCCTAGCCATCATAGAGTAGTTTACGTGATAATATAGTGAGTGGTTTTTTAAACGTGGGAGAGTCTCATGGGGTTACCTGATCAGTTGTAACTACCCAACAAATGGATTATATCCTTTTTCTCTTTAAGTTAGCCCATATGGAAAAAACCTTACATTGCGCACGTTCTATTTATTGAGCTTTACATAATTCTTGTGGGAAAACTATATGATTGACTGAGCATGATAAGAAGTTTTAAACACCCCTAGTACGTATCGGAAACTTAGTTTAAACATCTTGGACCGAGTCACGAATCCTTGTCAAGTTATAATTTTAGTTCAACTCTGAACTCTTTAATTAAGTTATGAATATTCATTTTAGGCCTAGTCTAAAATCCTGTTGCTTGATTTTGTAACTCTTCCATTACCCTGTAATGGTGTGGTCCGTTGGCGCGAAAGCATTCTTTTTATTTATAATCTCGGATGGTTTTCCCTTAATTGTGATAAAGACTTCCCCAGCAGCAGTCTACTGTCTACCTTTGTGTTTCTTTATCTTATATAACTTTTTCTATTATAAATCTTTGTATTATATGTATGGTTTTAGATATCGAAGTGGCGCAACCTTGCTAACTGGGTTGAAATTCAATCCATTAGAGGGGGAATTTTCTGAGGGATCACATAAGGTAAACCAGTCTATCCTGTTTACAGGAAATATCGACAACTACCGTCAGACCAAACTTGTTTGATTCTCTAAGGGTCAGATCAGTGTTCACTTTAGTTCAAAATCTAGTTAAGCCTTGTACAACTTTAGTTTGATTGATTTTGCTTTTGGATCTTTGATTCAAAATTGTTAATAGATGTATAGTAGTTTAATGAATTGAGTGGATGTTCACTGGATTAGATTGAATTAAAATATGTTTCTTACTCTGTTTCTAAAGTTGTTCATTACAGGTGAAGGTAAAGAAGACAAAGTTGGGAAGATTACCGTTACAGTACACCAATCCCGAGCCGTCGATTTCCTGTGACTAGATCTGTTGTATGTATATGAGTCTTGGTCGTTCATTTTATGATGGATGTATCCGATGTGCGACACGTGGAGACTAACCATAGTGGTCATTGTACAGTTGTACAAACTACTAACTAGAGGCTTAAATTAACCAAGGGATATGTTGGTCACTTCAGGGGACCTTGAAATTGGCAGCTGTCATTGAACTCTATTTTAACGGAAAACTGGATGGAATTATTTGTAACAGGACAGATTTGTAAGTTTTCAAAAAAAACGGGACTGATTGGTAAACAACTTTCAAAAATGGGATATATTCTTTAAAAGCCCTTAAATCACTCAAAACATAACAGGTTCCCACCGTTATATATGCAAATTACTTCCTTTTTCAAACAAAAGAAAAAGGGAAGCAAAAACTATCCGTAGGTTGTGATCAACCAGAGAAACAATTGAAAAATTAAGGGTGCCAATGGGTTGCCATGACCCATTACCCAAACCTACACAGAGCCCACTTTCTGCTACCATTTCGTCATAATTCTGTACCGCACAACACCCCTTGGTATTACAACAAGTTCCATTTCAGGGTAATCTGATATTTGATCAAACCAGAACCAAACCAATAGGAACTGGAAACAAGTTACAATCATGAAACATTTTATAACTCTCTCTTACTTAATATTCATTTAACATGAGCTACATATTGGAAGAAATGTTCTTTCTTTCTTTCTTTCTTTCTTTCCTTTTTTTTTTTTTTTTGTGACAAGAAAGAACAAGAAAGCAAAATTACAACGACAAATCAGATGCCAATGCATCTAAAATACAAGCAGGGGGGGAAAGAAGCCAACTGTTGGAAATTTTGTTGGTAAGAAAGAAGTGAGATAGGGTGTGAGCACCGTCATTACCCTCTAGCTTGATAAACTTGAAATCAATAGTTGAAAACTTACAGCTAAGGCTATTTATATCAGCCAAGATGGGATTAACTTGCCAGTGGGGGCTCTTGACTGGATCCTTGATAGCTTAAACAATGGTCTGTGCATCACCTTCTATAACACAATGAGTAATGCGGTTCTCAGCAGCAAACTTGGTACCATACAGAAATGCCTAGGCTTCAGCCACTTGGGAATTGTCTTCTCTGAAGTGGATAGAGGAGCAGCCTGCAAAAGATCTAGAGTTGGTCCTAGTCACCGCCGCAGTTGCACTAAATCCATTTTTACAACCTGCATCAACATTAACTTTGATAATACCTTCATCAGGTGGAGACCAGACAATGTCAGACTCCCCATTTAAGTGTTGTGCTTCCTGATGGTCTTTATTGTAGTCTTGAACGTACTATCCAAACAGCTTGGATGACTCTAGAATAACAGCAGGGACGAAAGGTTTTTTTTCCTTCAAACACGAGCCTGTTTCTGGCTCTCCACCAGTTCCATAGTAGACAAGCACAGTAGCTAAAACTAACCCCATCCTTGATCCTAAGTAGCCATCCTAAGTAGCCTAAGGAGTAATCCCTTGATTGTATTCTGATGCAAGTTTTGAACTTTAATCCCCAAAGAAGAAGCACACAGCAGCGCTTGAGTAGCTGGGCAATTAAGAAATAGATGGTCAATACTTTCCATCTCCTCTCCACAAACTCTGCATGCTTTGTCATAACTGCCAATATTATCAAGAACAGCTAGCCCATTATGAATCAGCCTCCAAATAAATGTTTGCACTTTGGGGGGGATTATCTTGATTTCCAGAACAACTGCCAGTTGAACCCTGACCTGGGGTCAGACGAACTTGTGCCTCTGCTGTCAGCAATGAGTTTGTGGAAACTCTTGGTAGTGAATATACCTTTTTTGCTGAGAACCCATAAAAGCTTATCTTCCCCAATTTCTTGAGAGACGTAAATGTCTTGGATGCACTGAGCCTCAACTTGATTAAAGTGGGAAGCAATGAGTCTAGAATTCCAGTCATTTCCATTATTAGTTAGCAGGTCTTCCACTTTAGATCGTGTACCATATCCACTACTATCTGCAACAGGTTTATATCCATGAAGCTTAGGGACCCAAGGGTCCTTATACACAGAAATAGATTTGCTATTACCCACTTGCCAGCAGCACCCTTCCTTCATCAAATGTCTGACAGATAACATTGCCTTCCAAGTTGAGGAGCAATTACTAGGTTTTTGCAATCCCAGAAGTTGTTATTCTTCATGTATTTAGCTTGTAAGATAGTGGCACATAATGGAAGAATTAGAACCAAATATTCAGGTTCTCATCTCATCCCACAAGTTATTTAACTGTTTCGCCCACTGTATTGTTTCTACTCTGTGTACTTAAAGGTCACAGTCTCTAATTCATTTATTAGAGATAAACAATGAAAAAATATACCACTCTTCATAGTGCTTACCAGTTCATGTAAGTTCCAATGAGGCCACGCTCATAGATGACACCAAGAGTGTTAACCTTTGCATCAGAAGGGACCATATTCATACCCAAACAGGGAATTTGGAAAGCGCAACCGCAAAACCACCTAAACCAGCATTAATTTCCATAATGTTTCTAAGTTTACCAGTAGAGAGAGAAGTTATAATTTTAGCATACTGAGAAACCCTTCCTTTCCAAATCTTGTTGTCATCGTTAAAAGTTCTAACTGTTATCAATTTACCAACCCCGCTTCTGGTCCTAGGTGGTTGAGCATTTAATCTTTCTGGCCATTTTTCCAAAGCACCTCCGGATATAGTTTTGATATCTTTGACCTTTGGAACAGGTGTGATGCATGGCTCCATTTTCTGGTACCTGTGAGAGATTCTATTATATATGTATGTGAAAGGAGAACTATAAATAGAAAGGAGTTTGGAAAGAAGGAAACCACAATTGCTGATCATGCAAAATAGAAAATAAGAATATTAACTTGGATGCAAGTGTAACATCAGTCAAGAAAACTGACAACATGCCATGGGGGTGCACTTAAACAGACAGTGGGATGGTGGAGTTTTTTACTAGTGAACAGCGCCGGATTACTTGGTGGGGCCTTGTTGATTCATGTTAACAAACTCAAACTCTACAAAATATTAGCCCATTTTCTCGTGAACATGCCACTAGTTCAAACTAGCAAATGGGTCACTAAAATCTGTAGATAAGCGAAAACGATAAATTCCCTTAACTTGCCATTACTTTCTCATTGTGCAATGCTATCACTTTATGACAATTCTTATCATAATTTAGAGATACATTTTCTCCCCCTTCAGATAACAAGGACTGAACGATATATATGCTAATAAACTAGTCAACGGCTAGAGCAGGTTCAATACATTCACGAGGCTCTGCAAGCTAAATTTCTGTAATATGATGATGACCTTTAGCATACACAGCTATGCTATGGGTAACATGATTAAAGTTTCGCCTAACAAAAGCAAAAGAGATGCTTGAAAAAGAGATTTTTAAAGCTTTAATATCTGAGATGGGTGAATCTTCCACGGTATTTGATCATCTGAACTTTGCAAACATCAAATAAAATAGACTTACTTAGTCTCAGATATCCCAAATATCCAGGAAGAAACGATAGCAAATCACGAGACTATCTAAAAACAATTTAGTACTTTTGGTAACTGAAAGGACTAAACACTCTCTAAGCTAACGACAATGCTTACAGAGAGGTGCCAAGACATCTTAGGACTCAGTTTAATTTGTAAGAAATATTCTTCAGAACTTCATGGAATGAAAGAAAACAAAAGTTTGAGGTTCAAGAACATGATAAAAGAAACATACCAACCGGCATCAGGATCATTTGCATCATCACAAAAGCGAGGAGATCTCAAAAATCTTGCATCTTGGACACAATGGACATGATTAGTTGGCTTTCTCCATATTGCAATTGCACCCCTTTCTGCTACTTTCTTCCAGCACAGTCTCTTTGCGAGATCTTCCAAGGTGGCTCGCTCTTCTTCCAAGTCCTTTGCTCTTCTATCCCAATCTTTGTAGCCGGCTGTCCCATTAATCCCAGACAAGACCCAATACCCATCAGGATGTAAGATCAATTTCCATTAGATATAATCCATCTACTCGTTTGAATCAGAAAGTCCATGTAAGAGAAATATAAAACTGATGAAACTTGTTTCATTTATAATTTTCATAAACTCAAATCAATTAAGCATCAACGGTGTCTATTTTTTGTTAAACTAATTAATAATCACTTTGATATGGTATATGGTATCATTTGGTTTTAGAAATAAGTAAGGTTTCACAACGGAAATGAGGATCCGGCTTCAATTACCTTAATCAGTCCATGGAACTAGGCACCATGCACAATGAGCCATATCGAAGGACCTTGACGGGTATGGTAATAATCTATGGATGCTTAGTATTCCAAGCATCGCTGGCAGTCCCCTTTCTAGAGCAAACTGTACTTGAGCTTAATGTATGTCTCTTGGTGCAATTGACATTGTCAAAATGTTATAATTTGATAGTTCTGCACCAAAGCCTGCGACCTGACGGTGAAAATAATGACCGACTGTTGAAAGTTGGCTATGAAGTCTACAAGCTAGGGTAACCAGAACTGTGCATAAATATTTTGCGTAAGGAGTTGTGCTGGTAAAGGAAGGCATATAAACTGTAGATTATATTATACTGAACTCAACTTCTAGTTAAATGATAATCCTCAAGAATTTAACAAAAAGATTCTTACAGCAATTACTACTGCCTGTAACCTGCTTTTCAGAATAACATGGTACCAGAGTAGATAGTGCAACAAAGTAAGTGGTGGTTTCTAGAAAGTGTGTAAGTGAAGATTTTAACAGACATGCCAAGTAAAATAGACGGAACAAAGGAAAAAAGAGAGTGTAACTTTCATGCTTTTCAATCTCAATGACCGAACAAGAACCGACGGAAACCCAAATAATACATTATATGCAGACAAGAGAAAATAACATGCCAGATAACAAAAGAAGGCATCTAAAGACCATACATATTAGCATATCCAATGCCTCCAAAATGAATCCCAACAAAGGAACAAAGGTGTCTTACCTGCATACATGTTTGAACAAGATAGTATAGCATATCCCCGGGCAGTCACCATCTCATACGACGATTAAGGAAAACTGAGAACATGGAAAATTCCCAAGTTGGAACCAGATACAAGGTCTTCATTCTTTTTTAAGTAAAGAAAAGGTGGAAAAACATGACAAAAGTATCAGACTTCCCCACGGTAGCCGCCAGAGCCAGAATACTCTTCTAGAACTTGCAATTGACTGACTCTTTTGATGCTCCAACTTGGGACAATCGCTGATACAATGCCGTAGACCACCACATTATGCACAACCCTTAGCTCCACTTAAAATCAGTAATGTCAGGCCCACTGTCCATTGGATCGTCCCAAGGAGGGGTCTATAACTTCTATTCAAGCAGTTTATGTACCTGCGGACGATTAAGTTCTGCAAGAACAGGAGGAATCCTCTGCTTCGCTTCTTGCAAGAGATGCTTCAGATCAAGAAGAGTAGTTTCATTTTGGTTCTTGTTTATGGAAGTTGTAGCAATACCTGTTTTTCCACACCGTCCAGTACCTCCAATCCTATGCACATAGTTCTCAATTTCCGCAGGCATATCATAGTTGATCACAAGTTGGATATCAGGAAAGTCCAACCCTTCGGAAGCAACATCAGTAGCCACCAACACATCTTTTTTGCTTGCTTTAAAAGAAGAAATTGCATATTCTCTCTCCTCTTGATCCTTCCCTCCATGAATGGCTACTGCTTCAATTCTTTTCAGAAGAAGATATTCGTGGATATCATCCACATCGGCTTTGTTCTCACAGAAAATCAGTACAGGAGGTGGGGTCTTTTGAAGGCACTCCAGAAGGTAAACAATCTTAGCCTCCTGCTTCACATTATCTACTTCTTGTATGACATCCAGATTTGCAGCTCCAGCTCGTCCAACATTAACTGTCACTGGTTTAACAAGAGCACTTCTAGCGAAGTTCTGGATCTTTGTGGGCATGGTGGCACAAAAAAGAAGAGTTTGCCTCTGTGATTTAAAGTGGTCAAACACTTCTCATGTCATCTTCGAATCCCAAATCTACCAATCGATCTGCTTCATCTAATGTCAAGTACCTAAGGATAAAGAAAAAAACATGGAAATATAAATGTCCAGAGATACCATATACACAAACATCTTCAAACTGGATAAGAAAAAAACCATTGATCTGACCAAAAATAATAACTAGCATACAATGACAATAGATACAAACAAGCATTATTACAAGTAAACATTGTCCTTCAAACAACAAAATAAATTTCGCACATAAACTGAGGGCTTCAACTAAGGAAAATCTTCCCCAAGAGACTGATCAGCTTTTTACCCTTCTAGGATTTGACTCACAGGATAAGAAAAGGAAGTTATTATCGTCATGTAAGAAAACTTATTGATGGCAAAATCAGTTCCTTTTTTACCAAACTGTGATAGTGGACAAGATAAAAAAAGGAAAGTTTTAAGGTGGCTTAAGGAAGAAAGGAAAACTATCACTCTTGTTAGCTCCTAGTAACAACATCTCCTAGACAGAAGGTTGTCCCCATTGTTACAGATCAACTGATCAAAGACTCATAATCAAAGACCATCTTATAAGACTACCAATTGTCTTAGAAACGTAGAACACAGAGGAATCTATATCCATGTATCCTTTTTCCAAAATCCTATAAAAAACGTCCAATAACCTAAACTTAAGCACTGTCCTCTTTGAAACGATGGCAAAAATTTCAAATCGATCATACAAATATTACCCGTAAACCATCCATTTTTTCCATATGACATATGATCATAAACAAGATGATAACAGATGTAAATAGCTACTGACCAATTCAGTCATTAATAATGTCGAAGATGTAAAGCACAGACCAAGATACATATAGATTCACAAAATAATTCAAGAAAAAAAAAGGTAGTCTTAAGTTCAAAGTTCATACCTGCAGTTCTCAAGATTCATTTTCTTCTTTGCCAGCATATCCTTCAACTCCCAGGAGCGGCAACCACAATATGCACTCCCCTTTTTACCACCTCCAACTGTGATCTCATATCAATGCCACCAATACACAACAAAGGCCTTATTTCATGGTACCCTTGCTCCTTCAATGGGACTAGAAACTCTTCCACCATGTCAAACGTCTTCATAGCAAGTTCTCCTGAGGGGCAAATTACCAAACAAAATGGGCCTTCTCCAGGTACAATTGGCATCATGATTTCTTCTTGTATCGCAATCATAATCAACGGATGCACAAAAACTAATGTCTTCCCAGAACCTGTAAAAGCAATTCCTATCATATCCTTTCCAGATAAGATAACAGGAAGCCCTTGAACCTGAATCGAAGTTGGCTGTATAATCCCATTTTCTTTCAATTTCTTTAAAACGGGTTCTGGATATCTCATGTCTTTAAATGTTTTAATTGGTGGAGGGCCTGGAGGCACTTGATCACCATCAACAAGTATGTGCCACTGTTTTCGAATCACATCACAGTCTTTTGCAAACATTCTTCTTATGGGTAACGGTGGTTTCCACCCGGTCTCCAATGGCTTCGTATAAGTAATCCCCTTAGCTAATTCCCGAACTGACATCAGTGTTTTACGATCAGAGAGGTGTTCAATCATTTCTTTCTCTTCTTGAACTTTCTGCTCAATAGGGGTTATCTCTGGAAGATCTCGTTTCAGCTGAGATGCCTTGACGAGAAGACTTGGCTTATTTTCTGCAAGCTTTGATTCCTCAATCTCTCTTTCTCCAAGTACTGACGTTTTACCACCTTTCCTGTGAAGAAGTTTCTGAGCTTCCATTAATCTCCTTTTCTTCACAGGTATATATTCTTCATAATCATCGTCTTCCTCTATCCAAATGTTGATGCCATCTTGAGTAAAAAGAAGAACTAAAAGAGAAATGCCTAAAACCCTAAACCTGCAAATTCAAAAAACCTATCAGTGAAGTTGTAAGCAATGAAGGAAATCAAAACAATCGGTAACTTTTAAATTTTAAGATACGTGCGTTCCTGGGGCATTTTCTTGAATATTCCTCCTCCCTTGACCACACTTCCATCAGCTACCATTACCTTGAATGTTCTGTCACAGTGTGGAATCCAGTTAAGTTTCTTGACTAATCTAGATAAAATTATGGGTACTACCAGAGTCCAACAATACTTTCACCTCAACTCCCTTGAGTTTTCCTGTAACCTTCATTGTCTTGGAAGTGGGCAGTTGTTCAATTCCAAACAAGGCACAATCACTCAAAGTAATAGATGTTAAAGAAGCATCTGTAGTAGCAATTCCAGTGGGAATTTTTCCTGTTTCACAGATTTCTTCTTCTAGATCATCCTCTAGTAAGTCAAGAACTAATGCATGAGTTTTGCCAAATTTATTAGCTCTTTCTTTACATGTGTGTCCTTTGAACCATTTTCCATTGCAGTAATAACAAAGATTATTAAGAGTTCTATCAGTAACTGTGGAAGGAGAAATTTTCTTGTATTCAATTCTTGGTAGAATTTTGGCTTGATCTGTTGGTGCTTGAGAGGGAATTTGGTTATTAAATCTGGACTGAGATCTTGGGACATAGGAGCTTAAGGCTTTAATCTTGGAATCTAGCTGAGCACCATATGCTATGGCCTCATACACTGTTGTAGGTTTAAGTAATTGCACATCATACTTCAATTCATCTTTAAGTCCTCCTATGAAGCAGCTCTTAAGAGCTTCTTGGGAAATTCCAGTTGTTCTTATTGCAAATTTTCTAAAAGTTGAAACATAATCTGTATAGTTACCTGTGTGTCTGAGCTTGAACAATGAAGATGTGAAATCTATGTAATCCACATGACCAAATTCTCTGCAGAGGTCTCCAACAAATACATCCCAAAGTGGATGGTATTGTCATATCCTTGCCAGTAGTACCATTGTAAGGCCTCCCCTTCAAGTTGAAATGAAGCAGTGACAACCTTTTGATTAGCTGGGATTTCATAGAATCTAAAATATTGCTCTACCTTGTAGATCCATATCATTGGATCTTCTCCTTTGTTGAACTTAGGTAGATCTATTCTTGGTTGAGAATTAGACCTTCCAGATGTAACATTGTTTTCTCTTCTCTGACCTCTACTTCCATCTGCTTCAGTGCTCTCAACACCTTCTGGTTGTGACTGGTTCTCCATTCTTGTTTGATTGTGACATAAATTGGATCTCATTTCCTGCATAAAACTATTCATTTGAGCACTCATAGTACTAAATTGATTGGAAAATTCATCCATTCTATGTGTGAGTCCATCAACTCTATTTGTTACAGCATTTAGACCTAGAGATAGTCCTGACATCCTATCATTGATAGTTGAGACCTCAGAAGTGAACACATTATTTCTTTCTTCCAGATTTGCAATCCTAGAAGCATGATTTGTCATCTTTGCTCAGACTAAGAATCAGATTTACAGTATTTGTTCTTAGATCACGGCTCTGATACCAATTGATGAGTTCTTGGACTCAAGAACAGTTAACAATGGAAACAATGGAAATGAAGGAAAATGGGTGAGAAATGTTTTTGGAGAAGTAAAGAAAAATGGGGTTTATTGATTTATCAAAAATTGGTTACAATTGGTAGAGGCCCAGGTTTATATACCTGCTGAGTCCTCAACAAGGATTAACCATCGATTAATCCAGAAATTCAAGCTTAACAAAATTAACAGAAAACTAAGCCTAACTAACTGCTAACTCTAACGTATATCTAACGGCTAATAATCCACATTAAATGCCCTCCCTCTCATTTGTTGACGCGTGCCCTTCCCAGTATAAATTGTGTTAAGCGCACCCATGAGAATCGTTCAGCACCTCTTCTTGGCAGCACCCCCTGAGTTAGCATGAGCAGCACCCCCTTGAATTAGCAGCAGCACCTATCAGTTACTGCATCACCCGCACAAGTATGTAAGAAAGATGAAATTGACCCCTGAAAATACAGCAAACCCCAATCAATTGATGGAAAGAAAAAAGGTTTTAGGTGTATGATAAAACCCTGGAGAGAGACTCACCTACGACTTCAGAAGGATGACCTTCATCTGAACCTCCACCACGACCACATCCAAAACCACGACCACCACCCCACCCCAAATCCACGACTGCCACCACCGTCTTTACCTCTTGAATGACAAATTATCCTCCCTAGATGAGTAACTCCTAACTCTATTTTGGAACAGAGGAAGAGGAAGAGGATAAGGCAAGTCCTCAGCTATGGGAAAATCGGCTAGTTTGCCAGGTCAGATGGTTTGGCAAACTAGCCGCGCCACTACGAGTATCGAGCGATAGAGTTTTGGTCGTCAACGGCTATTTTCAGGCAACGGCCAAATTCAGGTTAAAACAGTCAAAATTTTCACGACTATATATACCTCCAACAATTTATTCAACTCACACCACTATTTACACAAATTTCATACTTTCTACCTATTTTTAAAATAAATTCATAGGTTTTTTAATTTATTTTACTTTTAATTTCACTATCGATGGATTTTTCTGAGGAAAAAGTTAAAATTGTTATAGATCGGTTTAAAACACGGCAACGAACTTATGTTGGGGTGTTACAACAACTAGAAGATGAGTCAGATGGAGATAGAAAACTTACCAACACTATGATACTGGGAGAATCATTGCGGAAGATACCAAGAACTCCTAAGAAAAAAGAGGTAATCACAAGAAGATATGTGTTTCAGGGGCGGGATGAATACCACCAAAAACTAATGCACAATTATTTTAATGTTGATTGTGTGTTCTCTGATCAAGATTTCCAACGTCGATTTTGCATGCCTCGATACTTGCTGATAAAAATTATTGAAGAACTTTGTTGGTGATAGGAAAGAAAAAACTATAGCTGCAATCGCACGACGTCTATAAAGTAGAAGCGGCAAATACGGGTCGTTTTCACAAGGATTGATTATATTATTTATAACTATTAAACAAATTATATGCTAAAAGTAAAGAAATTTTTGTGGATGGATTTATGAATTTAAATAAAAAAATAACTAAATAAATTAAATACTTAACCATGAAGAGAGAAGTCTAGGTTTGTGGATTTTGATGTTTGTAATATTAACAATTTACTATTTTGAATCTACTCTTAAACTACTCAAGACAGTTTTGAACCCAATTTCATGCCTCAGAAGATTTAACGTTATAAACTACTATTGCGACTTATGTCGTTATGCAAAAGCATAATCTCCTTCACATATAAAATATCAACAGCTTAAAAACTATCTGGAATAATCAAATTAAATAATTTTAAGAAGAGAAATTATTAGATATGAACTGGCACAAACAGAGAGTAATTATGTGAAAGAAATAAACATTAAATGTCACACATCAAAACTAGCTTCCTCCTGTACCATAGAAAAATAATTTAACTACTCATGGAGAGAAAAAAATTAAAGAAAAACAAATAACAATAGTATTCATTAATTTATAAAGGCTTACAAGAGTTTTTTTATGAATCGACAACTCATTTCAGGCGCAGTTGGATAAAGCATTATTTTATTATGTATTAAAACTCATAATTGTCGCTAAAACTATTCATAAAACCGTTGTTGAAGACAACGAATATAAAGAAAAAGTAGGGAATTTGAGAAATGCCCTAAAATGGGGGTCATCTTGGAGAAATACTCCGAACTTTTAAAAATTAAAAAAATACCCTGATCTGTTAGTATTTCCGTTAAACGTACGCGTGTGAGTCATCACGTGCAAAAAAAGACAGAAATACCCAAAACGTTAAGATAATGTCACGTAGTCAGTTCATCCGACGGTCGCGTGAGATTAAGATTTGGTTAATCTTAATCTCGAGAGAAGATGAAATGAGATAATACCTCAACAACATCACCACCAATCCTATAAACTGCAACACTTAAACCAAACAACACCCTTGATTCCAATTCCAGCTTCAATACTTTTGCTTCTGTAAAATCATCAGCAACAGTCACAACTTCAACCTCATTCCAACATTTCCAACAAAACAGAATTACAACAACTTCAATTTAATTCCTACTCCATCCACAAAACTCATTCACATATCCATTAATACTTTATTGTTTCCTGTAATTTCCAGCTTCAAGCCTAACTACAATTTCTTCTTCAAATCCTTACTTATTTCAATTTCAAATTCATTCACAACTACCACCATTTACCAATTTAAAAAATTAAACATCTTAACTAGTTAATTTGGGAAAAAATTACCTGAATTAGCTTTAATCAATTCAGGAACCACTTCAATACCATCTTTCAATTTGAAATTCCCAATTTCTTTTTCAAAAAACCCTAACCCTAATTTCTTCTGACTTTTTCGTGAATCCATAACTCTTCGATTTCAAGTTAATCTTCAACTGTGTACTCTAATTCACGTTACACCCATCTCAAATCCCATTTTTGAACCATTAATTTCATCTCTTAAACCTTTTCTGAGTTCTTCTTATGCAACTCCAACTCTTTCGTTACTTATCAAATCAACTTCACCACCTTAATTAAACAACAACCCTTATTTTCTTTATCTATCAATAGTCTGATTCACTGCTTAATTTATACAAATCCTCAAATCAAATTCTAAAACCTTAATTTCTCACGAGCCCTAATTTCTTGATTCTTTTTTAATTCATGTTCTTCTGTGAATTTAACCCTTCTAACTAGTATAATAACCTTCTTCTTCATCTTCTCCTTTTAAAACCCATTTCTAATCGTTTAATTTCATCTTCATCACCAACTCAGAAAACTCTAACTTATTTCTCTTTCAATTTATTGTTTCTTCTTCTTCTTGTTTTTTTTTTTAATCCATATAAACACCAACACCAGTAACACTTCCTAAATTTGTCCCCCTCTACTTTAGACTTCAAGTCTCTCATTCGCATCTCTCGATTTCTCTCAGAGGAAGAACATGTGAAGAAGGAGGCCGAGAAGCAGAAGAAGAAAAAGAAAGAAACGAAATGAGATTAACCAAATCTTAATCTCACGCGGATGAATTGGTTACGTGGCATTATCTTAATGTTTTGGGTATTTCTGTCTTTTTTCGCACGTGACGACTCGCACGCGTACGTTTAACGGAAATACTAACAGATCAGGTCATTTTTCCAAATTTTAAAAGTCTGGGGCATTTCTCCAAGATGACCCTCCATTTTAGGGTATTTCTCAAATTTTCCCAAGAAAAAGACCACGGTTTTAGCGACAGTTCTAGAGAGCATTTTTCTTCTTCTTCTTCCTCGTGATGAAACTGAGTTGCAGAGATTTTTTTTTCTTCTCTCGAATATGGCAGAGCCATCCTCCCCTCAATGATATCCTAACCCTCCTATTTATACTACACCCTTAACTCTCAAATCTCTTCCAAATCCTCCAAAAATACTCTCGTTTTAATGAAATATCTTCTCGGACTTTAATCTCATTGCCGAATCTGATTTTTCTTCTTTTGAAATGATCACGATTATCTTTTTGCCTTCTCACAACTCAATAATATATAAAATCTTGGTAGATAAGATTATCCCATATTACATAGTCGAGAATATATTTCAAATGTTTCCCGAGATTCTGTTTTTCTTTTAACACATAATTGTTGAGAGATTGTTTAAGGTTTTTACGCATCTAAAATTCTGTAAAATTTACTCTTACTAATGGAAAAAATATTCTAGTCCTAACCCTTTGAAAATTTCCTCCAAATTAGGTAAACACATTCGTACAGTTTGAGAAGAAATTTTCCCGCCAGAGTTTGTATTTGAATTTGAAAGAGGTGGGTGCCTTTATCAATTTTTGGATGCCTTTTCAATTCCCAGGGTTGCCTTTAACATTTAAACTAATTTTTACACATAAGTTTATTCTTCAAAATTACCTAAAAACATATAAAATAATGGCAATATAAATATGAGATTGAATAAGACACAAAAATGTGTCTATCAGTTGGATACAACCTGAATTTAATTATCAGATTGATGCATTGAATATTATAGGTCATAGTCCATAACAAAAAGTTACCTCACCCCTAAGGATTCTAGGTTACAGTCGTCCAGCGGATTCTAACAGTGAGTATCTTTGTATGGGAAAAATAACTCCATACAAGTATCTTTAATTGTTTTGTGAAACTATGATTAATCATTTTGGTCCGCCGTATTTACGAAAACCAACAGAGGCAGGTGTCAGAGAAATATTAAAGCAAAACCAGGATATGGGCTTTCCAGGAATACTAGGTAGTCTTGTCTACATGTATTGGGTGTGGCAGGGATGTCCTGTTTATTGGGATGGTCAATATAAGGGTCATTACCCAAAACTAACTGTTATTTTGGAAGATGTCGTTAATTATGATTGTTGTACATGGCATGCTTTTTTTGTCTGTCGGATTCACAAGATGACATAAATATTTTGCATGAGTCGCTTTTGTTTAAAGACCCCAAGTACGGAATTTGCCCCAATGTAAGGTCTAATATCCATGGGAATCAATATACTCACGGGTATTATCTTGCGGATATGGAATCTATCATAAATGGTCTACCTTAGTTCAAGCGTACCGTCATCCCCCACATGCGATCATAGTTGCTCAATTAGGTATTTTAACAACCGTCAAATGGTTTTGAGAAAGGATGTGGAACGGGCTTTTGGAATTCTGAAGTGAAAGTTCGTTATCATTTGTGGACTAGGTTTAAGTGCTCGTGAAATCCATAAGACTATGTTGACGTGCATAATTATGCAAACATGGTAACTCCCGGTGGAATATAAATTGGACTAGCCACCCTAATGAAGATTTGAGGCCTAACGTTCAACCAGCAAGATGGGTACCTGTAATGAACTATCAGCAAATGATTAATCACATTCAGAACACAAATTTGTACAAAGGGTTAAGACAAGACCTGATTGTGAATCTTTTGTCCGAGTTTGGAAGATCGGGCGGGCGTAGTTGAAGTTATGTTTGATTTTTTTAAGCACTTTTAATTTGTTGTTTTAAAGTTAATTTCAATTAATTTGTTGTTTTTAGTTTTTAATTTATGTACTAATTTCAAGTAATGAATAAACTAATTGCAAGTAATTTATTACAAGTTTTTATTTTATGTAATGTTTACTTGAATTGGAAATATGCAATATGAATGACGTGGAGTGCAATGGTGTTTTTCTAAACTGTTGGGGATAAACACTTGAACGAGCGATAAAGAATTAGCCGCCAATGACTCTCAATTCATCCCCTATATATATCCACCCTTCCCAAAATAAATCAAGCGGTTACACCTCCCAAAAAACTTATATGTATATAAATTCCCACTATAATTTCCTGAAATATGGCTCAACCTAAGTTTACTCAGGAAGAACATTCATCTCTTTGTAGAAACTACGTAGTGTGTTATTCGACTAGGGGTGCAGAACGACGACAAAATGGTTTAGTGAGTCAAAGTTGTTGGACGAGCACTCATGAAAACTTTTGCACTGACATCGATAACCCTTATAACCGTAATATAGTAACGTTGTTGCTAAAAAAAACACGTTGTTTCTATGATTTCAAAAAAAAAAACAAGTAGCAGAATTTATCGCTTTATTTCGGACTGTCAATCAATATCGACTTAAGGGTGAAACCAGTGATGAGATTAGAGCGAGGTATTTCATGGAATGGAATGAAAAAAAAAAATCAAATACGAAGATTGTTTCCACATCCTTAAGGAGTTCCTCATAATCCGTTTGAATTCTTAATTTGTTTGCACTGCTAATTTGTTTCAACTTTCTTTATGTAATGCGTATTCCAAATAATGAAAAAAATATAACTTCATTGAACTAACTAGTTATTTTATTTCAACTAAAACTAACTATTACATCTTAATAATACTTCAAAAAAAAACATCTTAATTTTTAAATTATAAGCTAACTATTACATTAACCAATAAATTGAACCTTATTATCTTCTTCTTCGTCAATAGGGTTTTGAGGTTACAATTGTTCTTGTTCCACCTGTTTTCTTAACTTGTTACATTCCATTTGCCATAGAAATTTTTGATCCTCATTCAAATTGAGGTGTCCGCGTAAAGAATCATATGCTAGTCATAATAGCTAATAAATTGCTCTTGAGAAAGACGTTTTTTCTTCAACTATTCACGACCTTCTGGTCAACAAATCTATGTTTCTCAGTTGTCTGTTGATGATTTATAAACTCGGTTATGTTAAAACCTTTGGACCCTCATCTTGGGCTAATTTTTTCTTCCTAATTTTGCTGCAATTCTTTCTAAACCTTCTCATTTGTTGTTATTAGTTGCATTGAGATCGAATTAGGATATAGATTTTATGGGTTATCCGGTGAAGAAAATGGTGAATTGGGACTTGAATTTGGTGTAGAGGTAGAAGGAAAGTATGGTGATTTTTCAAGAACTTGCTGCATATTTACTAAAAGCAATGGATTATATTTGGGAAACACTTTTAAGATAGTGTAACAAGTTTCATATTCAAACTGTACGCCGTATTTGTGGTGCCATTCCGACCAATACTTTTAATCCTGTAATTTACAAAAATAAATTTATTAAAGATCACACAAATTTTTTTATTTTTGTTTTGAAAAAATGTACATTTAATATAATTTACCAGATCCATTTCGTCTACACCACTAGCTTTAGCACGAGTGACTTGCATGACATGAGCAACATATTGAGCTACTCGTTTATTGATTTTAGTGAAGCAACCTGACAACCATCCCTATCACAATCTTACATACATATATGTTCATGGTTTCCTCTTTAAATTTATTAAATATGTTATCCCACGATGTGCTCTTGCTTGAGATGCACCATTGATACCATCGAGTGTGAAATAGACATAATTTATGTGCGACATAGACTCTGTTGCGATGTGCAAACCGGAAAATATGCCGGTTTTCCAAGCCAATTTTCCCCTTTGCCATGTCCATAGTGGCTCAAAATAGGGAAATTTGGTTGTTTGGTATATGCATATGACTTGGCTTAAGAGAGAATAAGAGACGAATTAAAGAAATTAGAGAGGATGGCTGCTAGTCGAATTCGACAAACAAGGCTTTATGAAAAATTGTGTTGGAGATTAAAGAGTATTTGCAAAGGTGTTATGTGGTCAGTTGGTATCTCGAAGGAATCGAGTGGGAAAATAGATAATAGTTGAAAAAAAAATGTAAAATAGAACAAAAAGAAAATCTTAAACAAAAACAATTGCTACTTCTCCCCAGCAGCGACGCCAAAATTTAATGTGTGTCGTAAGTGCAACAAATTACTTGAGATATTTACCACTAACAAAAACAAGTAGTAAGGATCGTTCCCACAAGGAACTATGTAATTGTTATTTTTTTCAATTTCTTATGTCACCAAGGGGGTTGTAAAGTTATTAAAGTAAAGTAAACAAAACTAATAAAGTAAAAGTGAAATAATGAAGATTGAGATCAAGGTGAGAAAATACTGGTTAGAGGTTTTATCTTCCATCACCAATCATGTTCTTCAATCGGTTAGAATCAATATCCACTCCATCTTCATACCAATTTCCCTAGAGTACCCCATCAAGAGCATACTCCGGTAAATTCATAATGTCATCACATACTATAACGATGAATATGCAAATACTACTTAGCGAACAACCTAACGCAACATGCAAGTAAGTTTAATCCTCCAAGAGTTTCTTTGGATTAGGCTAATCAACGCAATAGAAGTACTACGAGTATTCTATTTAACATTGGTCAAGCTTATACATGCAATTACACAAGGGTTTTAAGTACAATTAGTAATCACACTATGCTACTTGTAACCGTGTATACCAAATATTGTGTATCTCCAAACCCTAGTTTAGTTTTAGATATGAATATGTGTTCACTTTGTATGCATCCTCACCAAACACACCTTCAATCATACATGACGATATTAAAAGTAAAACATGAACAATAAGAAGATATCTTGAACATGGACAATGATAAACCAGATTGATTCATATTTTTAGGACTTCCAACTACATCCCCTACCAATAGAACAAAGTTACAAACTCATGGATTTACTAAAACCCATGGAATATGCAAAAGAAGAATAATGGTCTCCCCCAAAGGGGAAAACCCTAGGTTTTTGATGTAAAAGATATGATATGAGAGGTAGAAGATTAGATGGTCACTTCGGAGATATCTTGTTTGAGTCTTAGTTGTATTCTTTTATAGCATTCAATGCTTGGCCCTTAAGTATCCTCTCTTTCTAGGGTTTAGAAACCCATTATGATCAAATTTCCTCAATTTTTAGAAGTCAATTTTGTATCCAAGAAGTTGTACCCGTCGTGTCACAATCGGTAAGCTCATTCCCCATCTTTCTACTGATTATTAGTGTCTAAAAACAAGAGTTTTCTGATGCTAAAATCATTTATAATCGGTAGTCACGATCCCCTTCAAATCCTGTCGATTGTTAGAGCTTAAAATATGACTTTTTCTGGACCCAAAACTTTCTATAATCGGTAAACTCAATTTCCCTTTATCTCTACCGATTGTTAGATATCGAAACTAAAATTTTTCTGATGCTGAAACTGCCCATAATTGGTAGTCTCGAAACCTCTATTATCTACCGATTATTTTGTTGTACGTTTCACTTTTTATTTCGCTTGTTTTCCCCATAACCTCTTTGTCAGACCTCAAAATGACCTTATTATTTTTGTGATTGCTTCGTATGTTCATTTTTTACAAGATGGTAAAAAGATATATTGTATCTGAACGATTTACATTTGGTACTTGTTGTGTCTTTACTTGTAGTACTTTACTTCCTTGTTTATTTTATATTGTAACAAACTGATTTCTTTTTATTTGGTTGAATCCAGTTCAAAATCTCTAAAGAATTCAAAAACAAACAAAATCAATGTATGATGATCGATGTGAAAACTAACAAAAAAACAACAACAAATTAGAGTACCAAACTAGTGCAAATAATGCACCTATCAATATCTTACCCATTTATAACTAAATCCCGTCTTCTGCAAAACCATTTCAAGATAGCCCCAAGACACTCTGTCAAAGGATTTTTCTAAGTTTGTCTTACAATTTCTTGATCCCAGCTTCTTCAGAATTTATTCTAGAATCTACCAATTCATTGGCTATAAGGTATTGTATCTTCTATCATTTGAACCATTAACCAATAATTCTTTACAGTCTCTATCACATCCATTTTAAGAATCTGCATCACTTGTAAAAGAACATAAAGGGATACCCATCAGATCCTAGTGCCTTATCTTGTCCCAACACTTTTATCGTATTAAAAACTTCCTCTTCGGTGATCATTTTCTCCAGAAAAGCAACCGCAGTAGAATTAATCGTATCAAAATCAATATTATTTAAGAAAGGTCTTATAATATGTTTTTCAAAGAAAATGCCTTTATAAAGTCTACAATATGCTCCAGCAAGTTGAATTTGTCAGAAGTCAAGATACCATCAGCATAAAGCTGCCTAATTTCATTGATCTTTCTTCTTGCAGATGCAAATCTCATAAAGTGAGAAGTACTTTTATCATCTTTCAATCATTTTAGACTTTATCCTCCAAGATGTCTCTTCTATCACCCAAGTCCAATCTGCCTAAAATTATTTAAACTGAGGTAATACCAGTTACTTTGCTTCAACATCCAAGTCTTTGTCAGTCCAAGAAATTACGTTGAAAACCACAGAACTGGAGACAATGTAAAAAGAAAGTGGGAGAGATGAAGAAAAACGAGGAAACATGGAAAGGAAAACATTAAATTTATATACTTAACCAACAAGAAGGACACACTATTTCTCATTTTAAAGAAAATTAGCACTAAGGCACCAAGCGACAAACAATCTCTATAACAAGAGAACATAGTTATGCTATTAGTATTGATTTTGAAAACAATTATCAGACTGCTATAAATTTCAAAATCTCTGCACTTTTTTTTGGGAAACAGAATTATCTGCAAACACATCAATTTATTGTAATATGAATGACATTCCAGACACTAGGATCCTTATTAAATCTCTTTAGTAACTAACTACTTTAATGACAATGTAAGTTGGTCTATTCCACACAATATTGTGGTTAGAAATTATGCAATGTATTAGATAGAGGTGTTCTTCCTCTTTATTTATGACAAATAAAATAAAAAATCTTTACAATAAGAATGTATATATACAAATTAAAGTATATATACCCGTTCGGACAGGAGCTATTCAATTGTTATTTGTTTTCAATTTCTTATGTCACCAAGGGGGTTGTAGAGTTAATAAAATAAAGTAAACGGAACTAATAAAGTAAAAGCGAAATAAATAAAGATTGTGACCAATGTGAGAAAATACTGGTTAAAGGTTTCATCTTCCATCACCGATCATGTTCTTCAATCATTTAGAATCAATATTCACTCTCTTCCCATACCAATAGCCCTAGAGTACCCCATCGAGAGAATACTCCGTTAAATTTCTTATGTCATCACATACTATAACGCTGTATATGCAACTACTACTTAGCAAACAACCTAACGCAACATCATATTAAGTTTAGGTTCTTTGGATTAGACTAATCAACACAATAGAAGTACTACAGCTATTCTATTTAACATTGGTCAAGCTTGTATATGCAATTACATAAAGGTTTTGAGTACAATCAGTGATCATATTATGCTACTTATAACCGGGTCTATCAAATGTTCAATATCTCCAAACCCTAGTTTTTAGATATGGATATGTGTTCACTTAGTATGTATCCTCACTAAACACACAGTCAATCTTACGTGGCGATATTAAAAAAAAAATGTGAACCATGAGAAGAGATCTTGAACATCAACAATAATCAATCAGATTGATTCACATGTTTAGGACTTCCAACTACATTCCCGAACAATGGATAAAGTTATCAACTCATGGATTTACTAAATCTCATGGAAAAATATGCAAAAGAAGAAGAATGGTTTCCCCCTAAAGGGAAAACCCTAGGTTTTTGATGTAGAAAATGTGATATGAGAGGTGGAAGATTAGATGATCACTTCAGAGATATCTGGCTTGAGACTTAGAGTATTCTTTTATAACATTCGATGCTTGGCCCTCAAGTATACTCTCTTTATAGGGTTTGGACACCCATTAAGACCAAGTTTCCTCAATTTATAAATCAATTTCGCGCCCAAAAAGTGGCCCCTGTTGTGTCACAATAGGTAAGCTCATTCCTCATCTTTCTAACGATTATTGTTGTCTAAAAACAAGAGTTTTCTGATGCTAAAATAATTCATAATCGGTAGTCACGATCCCCTTCAAATCCTACCGATTGTTAGAGCTTAAAGTGTATGAATTTTTCTGGACCCAAAACTTGCTATAATCTGTAGACTCGATTCATCTTATGTCTACCGATTGTTAGAGATCAAAAATGAAGTTTTTATGATGCCGAAACTTCCCATAATCGGTAGTCTCGAAACCTTTCTTATCTACGGATTATTTTGTTGTACGTTTCACTTTTTATTTCGGTTGTTTTACTTCTTCGTCCGACCTCGGAATGACCTCATTCTTTTTGTGTTGGCTTCATCTTTTTATTTTTTTTAATAATATGTTAAGAAGATATCATCTATTTGAACAAGTTCCCTTTAGTCCTTGCTCCATCTTCAGTTGTAATTCTACATTCCCTTGTTCATTTTATGTCGTAACAAACTACTTTCTTCTTCTTTGGATGAATCCACTTCAAAACTCCTAAAGAACTCAAACAAAATCGAAGTATAAAGATTTAAAAACTAACAAGAAAACAATGAATTAAAGTACTAATCTAATGCAAAAAATTCATATATCAAAATCTTACCCATTTACACCATTTATAACTAAACTCGTCTTCTGCAAAACCATTTCAAGACAGCCCCAACACACTCTGTCAAAGGATTTTCTAAGTCTATCTTATAATTTTTTTATCCCAGCTTTTCCATAATTTATTATAGAATCTACCAATTCATTGGCTATAAGGTACCATCAATTAATTGTCTTCCTTCGACATATGCACACTGTACATGTGAAATAAGTTTACTCGTAACATATTTTAGTCTAGAGGCTAAAACTTTAGAAATAATCCTATAAACACTTGTCAGTAAGCAGATTAGTCTACATTCCTTAACAATTTCTATGTAATCCTTTTTAGGTATTAGAGATAGAAAAGTGGAATTGTTTATAGTATCATTTGAACCATTAACCTATAATACTTTAACAGTCTTCATCACATCCACTTTTAAGAATATGTATCCCTGGTAAAATAATACAATGGGATACCCATTATACCTTGGTGCCTTTCTTGTCCCAACACTTTTATGGCATTAAAAACTTTCTCTTACGTGAACATTTCTTTCAGAAAAGCGGCCCCAGTAGAATTGGTTGTATCAAAATCAATGTTCTCTAAAGAAGGCTTTATAATATATTCTTCAAAGAACAAGTCTTTATAAAGTCTATAATATGCTCCTGCAACTTGAATCTGTCAGACAATACAAAGCTGCTTAATTCTATTGATCTTTCTTCTTGCAGATGCAGATGTCATAAAGTGGGAAGCGTTTTTATGACCATCTTTCAATAATTTATTTTCAGAATTTATTCTATAAGTTGTCTCTTCCATCACCCAAGTCCAAGCTTCCTAATTCTATTTAGACTAATCTAAGACCAGTGGTTTTGCTTCAACACCCAAGTCTTTTTTAGTCCATCGAATTACCTTGAAGACCGCAAAACTGAAGACAATATAAAAATAAAGTGACAGAGACGGAGAAAAATGAGGAAACATGGAAAGGAAAGCATTAAAGTTAGATACTAATTAATCAGCAAGAATGGCAGGCTATTTCTCATTTATAAACAAAACCACCACCAAGACGCCAAGCAACAAACAATCTCTATAACAAGAGAACATAGATACGCAATTAGTATTGGTTTTGAAAACAATTATCAGACCGCTATAAATTTCAAAATCTCTGCACTTCTTTTGAGAAACAAAATTATCTGTAAACACATCGATTTATTGTAATCCGAATGATATTCAAGACATTAGGATCTTTATTAAAACTCTTTAGTTCTGACTACTCTAATGACAATGATATTAACATAGTACTTATAGCTAGAAATTGAAGTTAAAGGACAAGAACCCCACAAATCAAGATGCAAAATCTCCAAAGGATAAGTACTACAATGAATAGAGACAGATAAAGGAAGCTTTTAACTTCTTCCTAATTGAAAGTCAGTACATAATAAAGGTTTTTTAATTACAGAAGGCAAAGATTGAACATTATAGATATGCTGCATAATTTGAATGGATGCGTGAACAAGTCTCTTATGCCAAACCTCAGCAGAAATTGGAGTTGTGACACTATAAGAGAGCTTTATTAGTCGAATTTTGGATGAAGTGTAAATGATACAATCCATTATGATGAGGTCCTTGTAAAATTATTTTCCCAGTGGATAGGTCATGCACAAAGGAACCAGATGAATCAAATGTTATAGAACAATGATTATCTGAAGTAAACTTGTGTACAAAAAGTAAGTTCTGAGAAGATTTAGGAACTAATAGAACATTGTTGAGATGAAAGGTATGTTGAGGAGATGATTTCAAAGAAAACCAGAATGAGTAATAAGCATACCTTCACCATTAGCTGCCTGAATTTCCTCAATGCCTTCATAAGCAGAAATAACCTGCAACTCAGAAGCATCAGGGGTAATGTGGTTGTTAGCACCATTGTTAGCATACCATGGATTTTCTCCCAAGAAATTAGCAGAGGCCAACATTGCCGTGAGATGTTGAGGAATGTGCATTATGATATGCAAAATTCAACCTGTTATGACACTCAAGAGCACCATGACCAGCTTTGCTATAAATTTAGCAGATAAAAGTAGAAACAACAGAAGGAGAAGCTACATTATAAAAACCAGGAGGTGGTCTCATAGCAGTACGAAATGAACTAGAACCACCATTATGAAAGTATCAAACCCTACCAGAAGGAAAAGTACCTTGCCTAGGACTACCTTTAGCAAGTGAAGGATTAAAACCGCCAAATCTACCACCAGATCGAAAAGAATGCATTTGAGCATCCAAAGATTTATTAGTAGATTCAGTGAGTAAATGAGCATTCCTATCACTAGCAACAACTTCCTCACTAAAGATTGTTATGAAGTTCAATACAGGTAATATGAGGATATCTATGACGCATAAAGGTGGCAAAAGGTATATAATCTGAATTTAGAGCAGCCAACGTAACAACAACAAATTCTTTGTCAGAAATCATCTCACCAGTAGCAGCAAGTTGATCAGATAAAGATTTGATCTCATTAATAAGAGTAAGAATAAATTTATCACCTTGTTTGAGGGCGAGAAGTTTAGTACGCAATTGAATTGAATGAGTACCTTTCCTCAATGCTAGTCCAAAGATGATAATAAGTTGTGGATCTTGAAAAATAAGCAATTACAAAATCGAAGACAATAGAATGAATCCACATAATGATCGAAGCACCCTCATCCATCCAGTCAGTATAAAGAGGATTCTCAACTCCATTGTTTTGATTGCGTGGATTTGTGAATCGAGGAGGACATTCATACGAGCCATCAAGAAATCCCTGAATCTTGAACTTGCGAATGACAGAAAATATCAAATTCTTCCTGGTGATGTAGTTGTTCTCCTTAAGTTTAAGATGAACAAAACTAGTAAGTTGATTAAGAGATACCTTTGAAATAGATTGAGAAGTAAGATTTTCCATTATTGAAAATGAAGGAAATTCGTGAATCATAAAATGAGATTGAGAAACTGAAAGTTTCGGAATGAATATAAAGATTAATGAGCAGAAACAAAGAAGGATCGAAAAACCCGAGAGATATGATAAGATCTCTCAGTATGATACCATGATAGAATATCAGGAGAGAAAGGAGTTCATTAATAGAGAAAATAATTCTCTTAAAGTTTTAGAAAGATTAAAATGAAAATAGTAAAGTTGTTGTGACCGACAACATCAATCAAAGTTATAAATGAAACATAAAAGACTAACGTACACCTGACAGTCTGACCAATAACTAACCTACACCAGAACCTATAAGAAATGAACAACACATGACTGATATAAAAAAGAAGTAAGAAAGACAAAACAATTATTGGTTCTAAATGTTATTAAATATAAATTGGTCAATTCCAGTATTATCGTGGTTATAAATTATGCAATGTATTAGATGGAGGTTTTTTTTTTTTTGAGGCATAACTTGTATTAGGGAACTAAGAAAAGATTACATGTGTGTATGTGGTACCCATAAAGTCAGAAGATACAATCTGGAAAATAAAGCTCGGGGTTGTGTGATCCCAAATTTTCATGTCAAATTAACCGTCTGACTCCCATCTACTATGTGGTTGGCGAGGCCATCGGCTGCTTGATTACCTTCCCTGTAGTTGTGATGAATTTCATATTGCGGTAACTGTCAAATTTTGCCTTTTGTTTCCGCGATCATCCCTGTTAAGTACCAGGACAGGTCGGTCAGAGTTGCGATGAATCGATAGAGATTTTCTGAATCTGTTTCGAAGAGTACTCTCGGCAATTGGCGCTCAATTGCAATTCTAGAAGCTAAAAGCATGACCCATGTTTCAACTACTAATGCGGTCGTAATACCCACCATTTTTGTCTCCGAGTTACTATATATGAGTCCAACTCCTACGACTCCTGGATGTCCTCTGACAGCTTCATCCGTATTTATCTTTATCCAATCTAAAATAGGGATGGACCATCCCACATAGATAATGGTTGTTCTTCTAGGGTGTTTAAGCGGACAAAAGTTGGACTATCCCCGGGGTTACAGGGGGATGATTCTCTCTAGCCCAGATATATCCTTGTTGTTGTGCAAGTGCAACCGTAACAATTTTTTCTGGGGTTTTGCTCCATATTAGATGGAGGTGTTCTTCTCCTTATTTATAGAAAATATAAGAGAATGTGTGAATACAAAGTAAGGACTGTAAAGTACATATAGCCGTTTTGTGGCCTTAGCTAATTTGAACAAGGCTTTTGTTAACAAGACCGAAAGTAAGTCTCTCAATCAAACTTTGCTAAGGCTGCATTTTTTTACTTTATCGGTTTGTGTAGAACATTTACAGTCCATGAATATGGTTGAGTAGTTACTTTCTTAGCGGTCAATAGACTCAAAACATTTGGAAGAACGTCCATCCCTACCTTAGCACCGTACTGTACAAAAATATTGGCACTGCAGCAACGTAAATTGTACAAAATACAAAAATACAAATGCATGCTTCTTTTACTTAACAATTGCAAACTTTACAGAGATTGTTGTTTCAGCAGATCCGACCAGAGACTGGACCAGTGATCAGGGAGGGTAGTCTTGAATACTAACTTAACCTTGAGTATAAAGGTTCCAACGACCAAATACGTAAAAAGATAAATAATTATTGGGAAGATTAATTTAATTCTTTCTGAATAAGTAATTCTGATTGCTTTTAGGTGATCTTTTTGCTGCCTGTTTTCTGTTATGTCTCAATCTACTTATTGGTGGTTTGCCCCCAGTGTATGCATATATTAATAGGATTCAAATCACTTTCATCCTAGAGACTCTAGACTAGTAGTTTAGGAGAGGCATTATTTTATGTAAGAACTGATTTTCCAACCCACAATATAATAATGAGGTGCCGAAGGGTGGCCATTGTTGTATGGCAAAACATGTCGACGGACATTGTATTCTATAATTCTTGCTAACAACTAACTGCGACTAATCTACAACGATGAAGACTCAAGAGGAGAGTTTTGAGTATTGCAAAAGAAAAATGTAGTTATCTCATATTACGCCAAGATGACAAACGATTAACGATGGACATGGACTGCATGTTTTGTTGGTACACTCTGACAGCCTTACAGGGACCAAAATTATGAGGTCCCAACTCTAGATTCAACCAACCTTTGTTTTTATGGTATGACCAAAGAGGAAAAAAGAGGCTTCAATTACATTTACTTCTGCAGCATGGTGGGCTAGCATTTGCACAGGAATTGAAATCATTAGAGAATTTTGATTTTTAGAACAGGCCGGATACTATTCTCGGGTTAGTTCTATGCATTTATCCCATTTATTAAAAAGAAAAGAAGTTTAGTTGGCTAACAAAATAATAAGACAATAAAGAAAAAGCAGACATGCTATGTTTTGTTCATGATTCCAACATTAGACATAATCTATCCAAATTATCACATTATTAACAAAAGATAATGTTTATATCTATGTAATGTGTAGTCAATTTGTTCCACCATTAATTCATTACTTTAGTTAGAAATAAAGTTGCAAGTTTAATGTCTTATCTTTATGGTTTGGTCACCTTTCCTTTCGGTCACCTAAAACATGCTATAGATCGTATGAATGATAAAAAGGAAGCTTTCAAAATTAACCTATTTTTGATAATGAAATCTACCCATTTGCAACTTGCAAATTTCATATCAACTCATGCTGAACTTGCAGTGTACTCACAAGTAACCACTGTTCATAGACTATGAGATGTAAAATTTCTTAATTGAACACCCAAAAAAACTCCTCCAAAGTTGTCTCTCAGGAAACCAAAATCTTACGATAGGTTCTCATAACTTTTGTATGAGATCCACAATTGCCTCAAAAATGATGTGCAACTCGTGAACTACTCAACCGCGACAAGCCTTGAATCTTCTGATCTGAGGCTTTTGGATGGGCGCCCCACCACAATTCACGACTTGCTTGCAACTAGGCTGGCACCAAGCATCGGTGTCTAGACTGTCTTTGATGTTCGATATTGTATTCCACGAAACTAGCTGAAGTAAAATTATATGGCATGTTTAAATACCCGTTAAGAAGTTATTTTTCGATTTCTAGAAGTAAAAACAGTCAGAATTTAGTTTGTCTTTAGTAATAAATGCATATTAAAATATTTTACCACCAAGGCACCAGCTCATTGAAAAATGTGAAATGGGAAGGGCCAGTAGATTTCCAGATGACAAGAATCAGCAGAGCAGAGGGAGGTTATAAATGAAGCTGTATCGGTGACCTGTACAATTACTTACACACACGGATCAAAGTAAAAAAAAAAAGAAGTGAAAAATCCTATTTTGTTTTCATGAAAAAAAGAATAGAAAAATATCCTATATGTTAAGTTACATAGTAGGTACAATCAGCTTGTCTGTTCCACAAAAATACAAGTAAATAAGTCCAAATGACTACAACACCAACAACAAAAAACACTCTTCGTATCATAAATGTATGTTAATTTCTCTACCACAAAAGAAAGAAAACTATTGATATGGAGTAGTATTTTGATTGTGGTTTCTTCTTCTGTTCTTCCTTTCCTTTGTAATAACAATGTCTTCTTCTTCTGTAGTAAAAGATAAGAACTTGATACAAGAAGAACAGATTAGATATAATAGCAGCAGCAGAAGACCAAGAAACCAATCAATTTCACCATCTTCTTCTTCTTCAGCAGATCCAACACCACAAATCTCTCCACTTCTTCAATCTACACGTTGTAAACCCACTATTTCATCCATTTTTCTATCTACTTTTACTACTATTAATAACAACAACAGTACTAATGGTACTTCTTCTTCTTCAAACAATATGAAAGATAATAATAATAATACTACTAAAAAGAAGAATCTTTCTTCTTCTTCTTCTTCTTTTAGAGGATTTGGATGTGCATCAACATCTTCACATCAAGTATCAGCACCTACTGTTATTAGAACATCAGCAGATTGGCAAGCTAAAAAAGTTAGAAAAAAGAAACAGAGAAAGAAACAAGGAACAAACCCAACTCCACTTGTTGTGGTTCCTGATGTTTGGTGTGCTCCTGGTATTGCTTTCTCTGCTGCTGATACAGATGCTTCTGTTGATTGTGTTGTCTCAAGAAGACCACTCCATCACTCGTCTAGAGGAAGAAATGATAATGGGGGTGGAGGAGGAGACAGGGTTTCTAATAATAGTAATCACAACACTCACAGAGAGGTGAATGTTTTTTTCTCATTTTCTTTACAATTTTGGGTAATTTTCATTTTGGGGTGTCCTTTATTTTGCTATATTTGTGTTTGTTTGTTAATTTAAGAAATGGGTTTTCACTTTTTCTTTGATTCTGTTATGTTGTTTTTAATGGGTTAGTTATGGGTTTACCCCATTAAAGCTTTGTCCTTGATTTTCAAGATTCCTTCTTTTTTCTTTCTCCAGGTTTTATTTTGTGTCCTATTTCTTGATAATCAACTCTCTTCTGCAGATCTTGGTATTAAGTATATTATAGTTTTAATGAATTAGACTTTGACATTCTTTAGTTTTAAAATTTGGGAATTTATGTCATTGCTTAGATTTGTTATTCTGCAATTAGTCCCTTTTCTTTGTAATGAGGATTGTTTGATGAATATGTGTGTTCAGACTTAATTGAAGTGCAGATTCTAATCTTGTTTACTGGTCGTCTTTTACAGCGTCCTTGTGTTTCAAGGAGAACTGCCAAAGTTGAATACATATCGTCTATTTTGGATTCACCATCCGAATTGGAAACATCTCACAATGAATCTGAAGTGTTTGGAGCTAGGCATCACCGGCATTATCGACAAGGTTCTCCCGGAGGAATCTCAGAGGTAAAACTAATACATATTTGAAGTTCTGTTGTTTCTTAAGATTTATTAAAATTATAATGGACTGATTTGATGCGACATCAAAGTTTAGAAAAACGTGGATATACAGTTCAACATTGTCATTGATTAGCCTCATTTCGTTGTTAAGCATAAATGCCTGCCTTAATACTTTTGGTTTAATCAAAAGATACTTGCAGTAGTGAAGAAGAAATTAGGCCATAGCATTTTACATTTGTTAAAGGCTGCAGTTATTGTTCAAGTAAAGAATATTAAGCATTTGCGCCATGTCTAGCATCCTTTTTCAGAATTTGCAACATTCTCCTACACCCTTTAGTTCACCGTAGCCAAGCAAGTATGACCAGGTAGAACTCAAGAATTACCAAACAAAAGCTTACTTTTCTCCAAAAACTTCAAACTTATGTCGCATAAAAAACTGATGAAAAAACCTTGACTATGGACAAGGAATAATACACCTAAGCTTTGAGTATATTGAAATTTATTTGTTTTGTGGTGGGTTTGGGCAAACTTAAGCATTTAATTGTTGATCTGGTGCTGGATGAGTAGTATGATATATCTCAGAATCGTTTAATCAACATTCTTATAGTGGGCAATATATGCTAGTATCTGGTGAGAATTGTTTTATGAGTAGAACTTCTTATAGCCGCATCAACACAAAAATATACTATTACTACCAGGAACATCTGTAGTCTCCAATGGTTTGACCATTGGTTTAATGTCAAGAATTTATGGCCAGAATAAAACTAGATCATTTGGTTGTGATGCAGTGCCATCTAAAATTTGCCAAAATAGTTGATAGTTTTAGTTAGTGTTTAACTGTTTCCATATGGCATTTGTTTGGATTGTATATCTCATGCGAAAACAATAGGTTTTATCAATAAGGAGGTACAGTTTTAGTGTTTCAGAGGGTTGGTCTTTTGACTTTTGTACCTTCTATGAAAAGGTTTAGTGTAATGTTGTATTGTAAGCTCCTGAATTACTGAATCACCATTATTTGAGCAAAGACTAAAACAATAGTATTGATATATTTCAAGTGCTGTGTATTTAACAGATTGTGCATTATTGCAGATACTAATGTTCCAAAATAGCCTATTGCTGGGAGGAAGATCTAGTGGACATGATCGATACAAGGATTTACGGCTCGATGTGGATAACATGACATATGAGGTATTCAAACTCTCTCCCCACCCAAAAAGATGAGTAGTACTGATAATGTAGATGGATTATTTCTATTCAGTGCATCTTCTTTATTTGATACTTAAATTTGTTTAATGTTGATAGGAATTGCTCGACCTTGGAGAAAGTATTGGTTATGTTAGCACTGGATTGAGAGAAGATGAAATAACTCACTGTCTCAGGAAAACAAAGCATTCTATTTTAGATGCTTTACAGTCTCGCTTTCTCACCGACATGAATTGGAAATGTAGTATTTGTCAAGTATGTTACACTTTGTCCTTGCTAAGGTTTTTCCTTTATGATTCTCACCATTTCTTCCTCCAATTACCGATCACTCTGTCCATTGAAAAAGTTATTCTTTTGTGCTGACATTGATAGTGTGTATGTAAATGTTTATTGCAGGAAGAATATGAAGCAGATGATGAAGTGGGTAAGCTTGACTGCGGTCATAACTATCATATATGCTGTATAAAACAATGGCTTCTGCAGAAAAATGCTTGCCCTGTTTGCAAGGTCCCTGTAACGGCTCAATACTAGGCTATACAATAACACTGTTTTCACACTATTTCTTTCGTCATGATTAGCTTATTTCTTATTTTCTTACTAAAGATCATATATCTATCCTCCACCACGTTTTGTATAGATTTCCAAATTCTTGTGAATAATCTTTGTTGTGTAATTTTGGCATCCCAATGCGCTGAATGCAAAATCCATGGCATTTTTGTAGGTCGGTACTGAGACCTTGAAGTGCATTCCGTGTTCCATTACATATACTCTATCTGCAGCCGACATTGTTTCTCAATGTTTTTAACTTTTAAAACTCAACATTAATTGAAGTTCTGATCTTCAAGCATATTTGATGAGCTAGGAGTCCATTTGGATTAACCACTAATGGTGCCTACGCCAAATGAAAATCGTTCTTAGTAAAAGAGATGTATTACACAGAAGAAAGACTTACAAACTTAACCCACACCTTACAATGAAACAACTCTACAGGTTATATAAGGAAGAATCAGAAAAGAGAGACCAGAAAGATATACAGAATATGGAAAATTGATGCTAGAGATGATATGCAATAATTGAAGATGTTGTCAAAGTTCATTCTCTCCAGATTTCCTTCTGACTTGATGCTAGAGAGGATATGCAATAACTTGGAAGATCCTGAGATGCTTGTTCTCCATATTTCAGCAAGATTATGATAGATATGAAGGTATTACCAAAGGATATTCTGGATACAGAAGATATGCAATTATACTAGGTGTGTATCTCAGTATCTTTCATATGTGATTCCTTGATACGCCCCCGCGAGATTGGTGTTCCGTCGGCAAGACCAATCTTGTTCCGTAGCATGACAGTCCGTTGTCTGGACAATGGCTTTGTTAGAAGATCAGCTAGTTGATCTTGAGTGTGAACATGTCGAACTTGAAGATGTCTTTTTTGAACCAAATCATGCACAAAATGTAAATTAATTTGAATGTGTTTCATGCGTGAATGATTGACAGGGTTGAGACTGAGATGTGTGGCTTCAATGTTACCACATAACAGTTGAGGAGCGTCTGTAAGTGAAACTCCAAGTTCTTCAAATAGTGTTGACAGCCACATGGTCTCAGACGCTGCATTTGCAAGAGCTCTGTATTCAGCTTCTGTGGATGATCTAGCAACGAATCGTTGTTTCTTGGAGCTCCAGGAGATTGGGTTTGAGCCTAGAAAGCTGATGTAGGAAGAGGTGGATGTCCGATCGTCTACATTGCCAGCCCAGTCTGCATTCGTGTATGTCCGAAGTGTAGATGTTCCCCCTTTGTGAATCTGAATCCCATGAAAGATGGTCTGTTTCAAGTAACGAAGTAATCTCTTGCATGCTGACCAGTGATTAGTAGTTGGTTTATGCATGAATTGTGAGAGTTTGTTCACAGCAAAAGCGATGTCCGGACGAGTTAATGTAAGATATTGAAGACTACCAATTACTCGACGAAACTGAGTGCAATCCACTGCAGCTATACCGTCAATCAACTGAAGAGATTGAGAAGTTGAAAGTGGTGTTGAGACGTCCCGTGCTTCACACATGTTAGTGCTATCTAAGAGATCTCTGATATACTTGTGTTGAGAAATGAAGATTCCTGATTTTGTAGGAATGACTTCAATACCAAGAAAGAAATGAAGAGTACCCATATCTTTAAGGGAGAACATGTCACCCAACTGCTTGATGGTAGCTGTAACAAAGTTAGAGTTGTTGCCCGTGATAATGAGATCATCCACATATACTAGGAGGTAGCAATGAATATTATCCTTGTGATAGACAAACATCAAAGAGTCTGCCTTTGAGTTTTTAAAACCCAGGTGAAGTATAGCGGATTTTAGTGATGTGTACCACGCTCTTGGTGCTTGTTTTAGACCATAAATGGCTTTCTTTAGTCGACAAACATGTTGCGGTTTTGACGAGTCTTTGAAGCCTGGTGGTTGCACCATATAGATAGTTTCCATTAAATCACCATTTAGAAAGGCATTATTGACATCCATTTGTCGTAAATCCCATCCTTTCATTGTTGCAATGGACAAAACAGCTCTAATTGTAGCTGGTTTCACAACTGGACTGAACGTTTCGGTATTCGATACCCGGACGTTGATTAAAGCCTTTTACGACAAGTCTGGCCTTGAATTTATCTATTGAACCATCAGTTTTTCTTTTAACCCAAAAAATCCATCGACACCCTACTGGTATGCATCCATCTGGAAGAAGAACAAGTTCCCAAGTGCCGTATTGCAGCAGAGCCGTGAGCTCAGCAGACATGGCCTTACGCCAGCGAGGATCGGCTAAGGCTTGACGCACACTTGTTGGTTCAATCGTTTGAGGTAGAGGATGTCTGGAAACTGCATTCATTTGTTTAGGTTTAAAAATTTGATTCATGGAACGTGTCGTCATCCGATGAGTGCGATGAGAATTATCCTGGATTTGGTGTATGGAGGACGTCAGAGAAACATCTCCTGTGCATCCATTTGTGTCAGGCAGAGTGACGTTCATTGTTGTTGTGGCCTGATCTATTTCGGCAGCTGCTGAATAAGTAAGCATGTGACTTAGAGATAGTCTGGAAGGAACAGAAGCTGGTGTTCTATATTTCCGTATGCTGTAGATCTGTAAAGGCCTGGCAGAGTGTATAGGTGTTTGTTCAGGCGCAAGAGCATTTGGAAGGTCTGGCACAGTGGGTTGTTCTGTTAGAGAAGCCTGCACAAAACTGGAGTGTACACAGTCTGCAGACCTTTCAGTCTCGTTTGTTGCTGATGGGTTTACCTGATGCTGAAATTTTGTAGCTTGTATAAGATTAGGGAGAGCAGTATTACCTTGGGAGAGTGCAGCAACAACAGGTATCCTTTCCGAAGACTGTACAGGTGCATGAAAGTCTTGTATGGATGGCTCTGGAGGCAGACTTCGAAAATACAACGACAAATGTTGATGTTTGTCTGTTGGTGATGTCTTAGATAACTCAGATGTTGACTGGGATAGAGTCCGGTCTTCATCGAATAGCACATGACGAGAGATAAACATCTTTTTGGTTTGAGGTTCAAAACATTTATAGCCATTTTGAGTCGATGAGTAGCTAAGAAAGATGCATATTTTGGATTTTGGTTGCATTTTACTTGAGTTATAGGCTTTGATGAGAGGATAACAAGTGCACCCGAATTTTCTTAGTTTAGATAGTTTGGTGGTTGACCAAAGAGTGCTTCGAAGGGATATTGTAGAATGGGTGTTGGTTGACGATTTATGAGATATGAAGCTGTTTGAAAGGCATGTGGCCAAAACGACAAATCCAAATTGGCATCGTGGAGGAGTGTTAGACCTGTTTCAACTAAATGACGATGACGTCGTTAAGAAACACCATTTTGTTGTGGTGTGTGAGGGACAGTGGTGAGATGAGTTATTCCATGAAGCACAAGATATGATTTTAAAGCAAGTAATTCACCTTCATTGTCAGAGTAGAGAGTTTTGATCGATTTTTGAAAGCGGTTTTCAACAATTTTTTTGAAGTGTGGAAAGATTAAGGAAACACCAGATTTAGTTATCATTGGATAAAACCATATATATTTTGTGAAGTGATCAACAAAAATAAGATAATATCTTGAGCCATCAACTCCAGTGTAGCTAGCGGGTCCCCACACATCTGTTAAATAATCTCAAGAGGCTCATGACTGTGAAGTCTTTTGACACGAAATGATTGTTGATGTGCTTTATTAATAGAACAAGACTGACACAAAGAAGACATGTATTTTCTGCAGGAAATGGGAAGAGAAAATTACTTAATAAGATGATTAACAATTTTGAGTGAAGGATGTCCAAGACGCTTGTGCCATCCATCAGTTGAAGTTCTTTCATGCACATTAGCGACCTTTGGTGATGCCGCCAACGTCTTCGGAAAGGTGTAAATGCCATTATTGCATGCTCCTTTTAGTAATATCGCCACCGTAATCTTGTCCTTCACAAAGAAATGAAGATGATGAAATTCAATAAAGACATTGTTTTCCTTAGTAAGATGATGCACATAAATGAGATTTTTGTACAGTTTGGAACATATAGAGTGTCACTCAGTTTAAATGTTCGACGTGGGGTTTTTAAAGCCAAAGAGCCAATGTGTGTAACAGGAAAACCTGAGCCATCACCGAGAATCACTTCATCAGTTCCATCGTATTCAGAATGCACGGACAAATTAGAGAGTTACATGTGATGTTATGGGACGCAGCTGAATCTAGTAGCCAATTCTTTTCTTTTCCTGTAGAGGTTATTGCACAATTTATGGATGCATTTTAGGAGGAAAACAGAGAGCATGTTTTAGCAGTGTGACCAACTTGTTCACACAGTTGACATTTAGGTTGATAATTCTTGTTGTAGTTGCCATATTTTCCAGAGTTTGGAGGATACCGACATCCACTTCGTTGGGCATTATTAATAGTCTGCCTGGGACTGTAACGCTGCTGATAGCCTAGCATTCCTGCAATGCTGCTGTGCATATTTACTGACGTTCTTGTGGCATAGCTGGCTGGTCTGGAATAGTTTCCAGAAGTGTTTCTGGAATAACCAGACGATCTGGACTGTTGTGTACCTGCCCTGGTGTAGTTTGCAGTTGCTACGAGTCTTTTTGTGGCAGTTTCCAGACGCCGAAGATAGGTTTCATGACCAATCAATAAGTCATGTAGTTCTTCAAAGGTTAGAGACGACTCTCTGAATTCAGAACCCAGGCCATTCAATACATAGAGAGTCAAATCATCATCTGATATAGACTTTTCTATGATGGTTAGTTCATCGACTAAATTCTTCACTATGTGAAGATGTTCTGAAATAGTTCTATTCCCACGCTGAATCAAGGTCAGCTCTTCTTTTAGCTGCATTGCGCGAGTTCTTGATCGACTGCCATACAAATTGGTGAGTTTCTTCCAAGAATCATTGGAAGAATTTGTTGCTACTATGAGAGGTGTGATTGAGGGAGAGGTTGAGGCTAGGATAGCACTCAGAATGAGCTTGTCGTGTCGAACCCAATGGGTTTTTCTTAGTTCTTCTGTAGGAGTGCCATTTGAGGATGGACACTTGAATGTGCCTTCAACATAATTAAGTAAATCATAACCAATGAGTAATGCCTCAAATTGGGCTCTCCATTGAGGTAAGGTGGAGGGGGTTATTCTTTCGTTAATCTGTGCAGTTATGTTGAAAGCTATTAGAGGTTTTTATGAAATTGTGGTAGGTTGAGTGTTGATGTTGAAGTTTGGGTTTTGCTCAGAATAGGCGGAAGACATGATATTCAGGATTTGCTGCTCGTTAGAGGCTTATGCTCTGATACCATAAAAGAGATGTATTACACAGAAGAAAGACTTATAAACTTAACCCACACCTTACAATGAAACAACTCTACAGGTTATATACAGGAAGAATCAGAAAAGAGAGACCAGAAAGATATACAGAATATGGAAAAGTGATGCTAGAGATGATATGTAATAACTGAAGATGTTGTCAAAGTTTATTCTCTCCATATTTCCTTCTGACTTGATGCTAGAGAGGATATGCAATAACTTGGAAGATCCTGAGATGCTTATTCTTCATATTTCAGCAAGATTATGATAGATATGAAGGTATTACCAACGGATATTCTGGATACAAAAGATATGCAATTATACTAGGTGTGTATCTCAGTATCTTTCATATGTGATTCCTTGATACTTAGAAGGTGCAAATACTTGCACAACGAATTTTCTGTTCTAAAATAGCTAGCAAAGACCTTAATACTTGAACATATGCAACTACTTGTATTAATATTAGCATTTGAGAACAGAAGAAGTTTCAAACCAACTACATAAGATCAACTGCATAATTCTCATACTTCCTTTTCTGAGTTTCCTCCTAACATTTCTAATTTCATACATAAGTAGTAAGCTATAAACACCAAACTAAAGCAACTACATAATAGTTTAAATCAGAGACAAATCAAAATCCTTGGACTTGGCAAGCATATATTAACAGACCTACTAGATGCAAACCATTTTTGTTAGTCCAAATGTAGACCATTAATTAGGTGTACACAATCTAAACTTTAGATCCACGAATGGTTAATCCTTCTGAACACCAATACCATATGAAAGTGATGGCCGAAGACTTGGAATTTGGCTTGCGATAAGTGCTTTCCTTCTTGTTTAACAAGCTTCTCGGCTTCTGCGGAGATCTTACGACTAATCTCAATTCTAATCTCGCAAATATCATTTACAAGATATCCATTTTTTGAGTCATGCAGTTCACAAAGAGGCAAAAATTTGGGACAACCCCATCCTCGTTGTACAATAACTGAAATAAATTGTCTTTCAGCACCTGCTGGAGAACCAACATATTAAAGGTCAATATTGCGGGTCATTCCCTGAAATATATTCACATAATAACATATACTATAGCATTTTTCTCAAGAAAAAAAGATGGAGGATTAATACCAATTGTCTTCATGTTAGCGGGATTAGTTTGATTAGTAATTGCGAAACTGAATGCCGCACACTGGAAAACTGGCCGAGTCCACACGCAAAGATACATTGATAAGTGATCAAACACTTCCCCACATCCCATAGGATAAATCTTTACCTTCCTATTGGAAAAAGATTGCAAGAAATGTTGAGGCTTAATCAAAAAACAAAGAAGACAAACTAAACATTACAGATTATAGAAACAAACTGAGTACCATTTTGCACCGCCAGCACTGAAAACATCAGAGTAATGGTATACTTTGTTGTTCAAGTACAAGTTAAAGTTGTCGATCTTCCAAATGAATTTGATTGTTGCAGGAATTTCTACAATCTGAGTTCCCATTGGAGAACTGTGTGGGGGGAATAGTTGTGTTTTTAGGCAAGGTTAAGAATCAATTGCGTGGTGCATTTTTGTAACCCAAATGAAATACAAAGTCCAAGTTTTTGTTGTTTCTGCAACAATATAAAGCACTAAATACAGAAAAAGTTGTTAAGGTTAAGAAATCACTGAATTGATATCACACAATGGACAGAGCCACCTACTCAGCAAATTGTCCTTAACACAATAGTCCGTGAGTACTCCTCAAGAATGAGAGATACAATACCCCAACATCGGAGATTTGTCCAGGATAGAACTGCCCTTATGACTAGTATAAGCACAATACTAGTCACCCTCAAACAAAGTCTGTGGATCAGTCTCAGCTAAGCATGTTATGAAGTCTGGTCCAAAAGATTTTTCAGTTCTAAGTCTTTTGCCTCTTCTAGGCTCAAATTCAAAATCATCTTCCTCTAAAGGTAATGTATGACTAGTGGAAGGGACATCTAGGGGATCATCACATATCATGCGAGAATTAAATTTCAATGGAAAAATATTTTCAAAGAACACAACATACCTAGATTCCATCTGGAACATGAAGAACTTCATTCAATGTAAGAGTTTTGCCAGAAGTGATCTTTAACCCAACTTTGCCTTTTCCCGCAACATGTGATGTGGATGAGTTACCCATGTAGAGTTTCTCCCCTTCCCCTACCTTCTTATAGGAGGTGAACATATCTCTGTTTCCACAGACATGCTTGGTAGCACCAGAGTCTACCCACCAGTCTCTCACATTGGTTGCCAAATTGACTTCAGACACCGTGCTAGAAAACTCGTTCTTGTTGTTTTCAACAAAATTAATATTGTTTTTCTTATTAAAGTCCTTATGTTTTCTACAGTGCATTGCAGTATGGCCAAAAATTCCGCAAACATAACAGGCACCTTTAACTTTACCAATGCCAGATTTGGGTTTCTGAAACGTACCTTTCTTGTGATGATCATGCTTGGGGTTGCGTTTGCTGCTGTCGCCCTTTTCAGTATTGGAAGATTTGTGTTCAAATACATGAGCTTTTTTGGACATGTCCCTTGCGGAAGATACGTTCTTGTCTTTGGAACACAGTAATTCTTCAACTTGAATCTTCTTACCTAATTCAACCCTACTGACTTCACCTGTTTCATGTCTCAATCTTCGTTTGTATTCATACCAGGAAGACGGTAATTTCTCAATCACAACAGACACTTGAAACGTTTCATCTATCATCATACCTTCAGCAAGAATTTCATTGTTAATACGCTGAAGTTCAAGGAATTGATCAACCAAAGATTTGTCATTTGACATTTTGTATTCCAGGAACCTAGCTACCAAAATTTCTTACTTCCAGCAGTCTTCGCTTGGTATTTTGCTTCTAAATCATCCCATAAATCAAAAGCAGAAAAGTTGTCTTTTGCATTATAGAAATCATACAATGCATCTTCTAAACAGTTCAAAATATGATTCTTTGCCTTACAGTTCTGTCTAAACCAACTTTCCAACTCCCTTTCATTTCCAGCATCATTCAAAGTCTCATCAAAAGATTTCAAAACTAATTCATCTAACATATGAAAACTCATAAAGAACAACATCTTGGATTGCCATCTTTTGAAATCTTTGTCACTGAATCTTTCTGGTCTGTCAACATCATTCTTACCCATTGTTACAGAAGAAGGATATTGTGTTAAGATTGTTGTGTCTGCAACAATATAAATCACTAAATACAGAAGAAGTTGCTAAGGTTAAGAAATCACTGAATTAATATCACACAATGGACAAAGCCATTATTCAGCAAATTGTCCTTAACACAATAGTCCGCGGGTACTCCTCAAGAATGAGAGATGTTATACCCCAACAACGGAGATGTGTCCAGGATAGAACTGAACGTTATGACTAGTATAAGCACAATACTAGTCACCATCTAGAACTTAACAGCAATTTAGATGGAAGGGAAATAAACAAGCAGTGCGTAAAACAAAGCAATAAGAGGGGAAAAGAAGACAGGATAGTAGCTGCTTCTGGAGTAAGTTGAAATGAAGAATTCGTTTTTCTTTTATAGGGAAAAGAAGAGAATAGTTTTAATGGCAATCAATTTCTTGCATGAAGAACGAACATAATATTTGAAATTTAATGTTTAAAACGAAATTAAAACGTTTAAGAGTAATTCTCGCCGGGTCAGACACCCCCCACACTTAAAACAAATTTTATTTTAGTTTTAAATTCTTTAAGGAAATAATTTCCGTTCAAAAAAAGGTAAGTCTTGGTTGGCCCGCAGCCGCAGCTACGCACGGACCCACAGTCGCAGACCGCAGACGCACCCGAGCCGAGCCCGAGCCCGACCCAACCGACCAGAAGGACGACGTGCGTGCTTCGGTGCAAAGTACCGCGCGTGTGTGAAAAGTATGATTGCACCAACTAGCCCATAGCCTTAGTCCTCTCCCTACCACAAAATATTTTAAACCCTATGGGCCCTCCCTTAGATGCAATTTTCTTGGTAATAAGGAGAGGAATCATCTTTAGTTTATCCAATGTGGGACTAAAGTTCATTCACAAAAGTGAAAAATGATCTAGTGTTCCTTAGTGACTACTTGGTTCTAAGATCCATTCCCACCAAGGCCAAAAAACAAAACATAATAATAGTTCATTTTTCTCCAACAGTTTTGTAGAGGCATACTGTCCTTACCAACTCCTTTTGTTCCATTTATGAAGTTTGATCTTATTGCAGTAATACTGCAGGGCCAAGAAAACTTCCCCTTAAATATAGCATTACAGGCTTGCAGCTAGTCTAGAAAGAATATTTTTGAAAATGAAAAGAAGAGTTCAAAGACATTAAAGAGCTAAACACAAAATTGATGCTTAAATATGATACCTAATATTAGAGGGTTAAGGATAGGATGGATGGTTTTTATGGAGGGTTGTTGAATATGTGAAAGTTACTTCAACCCGATTGCTATATAAGACGCCAGATACATTAACGTAATTGGAAAAATTGCAAGTATGAAAGTTTAAACAAACCAAGATGAAAACATGAATATCATATCCATAAATGGAACACTCCTAGTATAAAACTTCAGTAGACAAGAAACTTCTTGTTATCTATAAATGTGGTAGTGAGATGAGTCTTTCTTATAACTTTCAAAAGAGAAAAAATCTTATTAACATCAAAACAGCCAAGCAGGTCAGGCCACTTAGAGCATTCTCAAAGGTGAAGAACAGTAGGAAAAATAGGCAACTTATTATGGGTACCATCTTACTAGGGAGGGTACTAAAAATCCATATAAGATAAAGCTGTAACCACTGAAAATCATTGAGTTGATCTAACAGTTATAATAAATGTTTGCAATGCATAAATCATTAACGTATATGACGTATATTAACATAAATCATTAACGTATAAATGACACAAGTGTTTACGTAGCCTACTCCACGGAGCTGTTGCGCATCAATTGCACTGTGATTTTGAACTTGTTTTTAAGTCTGTTCGACTTTGACTGAGAGCAAAGGAAGGGATATTTAATTGTTGGTACCCGGTAAATGATCAACACTTAGGTTTGTGTTAGGATCGATGCTATAAAGAAAAACAAAACGAAAAACAAGAACACACAAGATTTACTTGGTTCACCCAAATTAGGCTACGTCCAAGGAGCGGCTGCGGTTTTCACTATCATCTCAAAAACAGAGTTCCAGAAGAATACAACGATGGTACGATAATGCTAAGATAGAAACCCTAGATAGGGAAACTCTCTATATATAGAGACCTCTCAAAAAGTTTCATTTAATTTCCCAACGGGCCGCCAGTCGGATCGGGTCAAGTGCGAAACCGGGTCGTGCATTACCAGGCTCCACACAAACATAACAGTTTGGTACCCAAAATATTTTTATTTAAGGGATGATACCTGGACCCGTCTACGACTATCAAGTCAACCGTTGATCAAATACCCTGTTATCTAAATAATTTTATTTTAATTATTAATAAATCATAATTATTTAATTTAACCGTTGGTATTCGAAAAAATCATAATTATTTTATTGTTGTAAAAATACATCTTTCACACACCATTTTCTCCATCATTTACACCTGCAATTTTTCATTCGCTTGATTTGAAGCTCTAAACTGAAAGAACATGGCATCATTTTCCAGACCCACACTGAAATATCGTGTAAGTACTAAATTATCTTAACATACATAGTAGCTTTAGTAAAATTTTCTGCTTTACAGATCTGTCAGCGGTGTGACAGTGTAGGTCATATAGCCAAAACATGTACATGGAGATATACTAAATGCACTGATCCTGGATGCAATTGTATTAGAACGGTGGTGCAGAGTGATCTAGATCTAAGCAAGGGTAAGTTGTGCTTGAAGTGTCAGTTTCCTACCTGTAGTGGTTTTGTCTGGCTTGATGCTGCTAAGCATGCATCAAAAGAGACTTTTGAGCTCTTCCAGAAAAAGGGTCACATAAGAATCAATTGCATATGGTCCAACTTACCTTGCCCCACTGAAAGATGCCAATGAACCAGACTAGTGAGGATATCCAAGGCTAAAGAACACCATGAACAAAGATTTCTTAAGTGAAATGTATGCCACAAGTTTGATTGGCTTGTAGACTACATGGCACAACATGAAGCTTCTATGATTTGTGATCAGATCATGAATTCATCTCCCAGCAGTCATAAGAAGAAGAAGAAAGCTGAATCTGTGAATGAAATATACAATGCTTTTACAACTAAGTTAAAGGTAAAACTTATAGCTTGTTATAACTGCAATGGTAATGATCACTTTGATGATGCTCTTCGATATCTTCCACCTCCCCTTGATGGTGCTACTGGTAGTGCTGATATGGAAGCTAATGATGGTGCTGATGTGGATGCTGAGCTAACATTTGTTGTTGATGTGGTTGTTGAGCTGGCAGTTGTCTTCTTCTTTCTTTCTCTGCTACCAACACCACTAGGAACAAAAATCTCTGGCTCAGTGTTAGAAAAATCCGTTGTAGTTGTGGTTCTTGGTTTAGAATGGTGTAAGTATATTATGCTCAAAATCCATTGCAGCTGTCCTTTTCCTATGAGGACCTTCAACGTCAGTTGAAACTACATGAAAAAAAAGACAAGTTAGCCATTTATATCCTTTAATTGAATAAACAAAATGTAACTTTATCTAATTAGCTTACCTCCTCATGTTTCAGCAATCTCTTCAGTTATTAGTCCAATACAAGTGGATCTATAATGGCCAATGGCCCCACATTTACCACAACATTTCAAATCTTTGGAACCATTCCCACTTTCATCAACATTCCTTCTTCTTTGTGTTCTGGGCCTATCCTTGGGATTTTCATAAGGTGGTGCAAGCACCTTGACATAACCTTCCTCATTAGGATTATCCTACAAGAGAAAGAGAACAAAGGTTAGGCCCATCAGGCCCATCATGCATACGTTATAAACAAGATTTCACTGAACATAATAGAAACTCACCTTAGGCCACTTTGATTGATCAAGAATTGTTCCAACAGAACCAGCATAAGTTAGTCTATACTTATCAACCCTGTGATAAGAATCAAGTAACCTGCAACCATGAACATATAACAATAACTTAATGAAAAAAGATATGGTTGAATACATAAATTGAAAAACAACAAATTAATGAAAAAAATATAACCTTTTCTAATCAGCATTCCTGTTGTAGAAAATGTGTTGATAGCATGTAGGAAAGGAATGCATGTCACTTTCTAATACTTGTAATCACAAGTATGCTCTTGCAAGTGAACATTAAAAGTACTGCCATGTGCATCAACAAATGACCATTCATTCTGAGTGGCGGGAACTCTGTTAAAAAAAATTCCTTGTCTCTATTTGCCAAATAGGTCTTCTCAACCCTTGGTATTATGCCTCCATCAGCATATTGTCCACCATGTTCCTTCCTATCAAACATTAGTATCATTATCATAAGGTGATATTGTTGTAGGAACTTGCAGACTGGGAGACCCCTAATATCCAAAATCCAACTGTTAAAGGCCTCACAAAAGTTGCTTGTAATGTGCTCACACTTGGAGGAAAAAGCAAAATAGCTTCTTGCCCAATGCTCCACATCTTCCTTCTCCAAATACAACTTTGCTGCTGCCTTTGCTTCACCCATCCTTTCCATATAACTATTGAATTCTTCACTAGTGTAGGCCTTAGCTGCATTCTAATCCAAACTCTCCAAATGATTTCCTGGATGATATTTCTTCATGTTCTTATATATATGTTTGAAACAATACCTGTGGTAGTGATTGACATCACCAAGGGATAAAGTTAAAGTATAAAAAAAAAAATAAGAAAAAAGTTATAAAGAAAAATTAAAATTAAAAGTTATAGTTGAAAAATTAATAAGTTAATACCTTGATTTTTCTAAGGGATTTGTTCTCCCATGTGTATCTCAAAAGTGTGCTAAAAAAGCCAATTTTACACTTAAAAGTGACCTTACCGCTACGTTGAGCGATAGATTCTCCATTGACATTCTTGAGACTCTTTGTGCTTGCATTCATAGAACTGCTTTTCTACAGTATTTTTCTTTTGCTTAAGATCATAATTCTGGAAAATTTGTTGGTCTTTGATATAGTCTTTACAATGTGCAGATGTGGCCTACTTCTGTCCTATCCAACACTTGTCCAATATAGTGGTGTCAGTGTTCCAAGTATTTAGTTCTTCTACTTCTTACACTTTACCACTTCATTAAATAAAGTCTATGTAGGACTCAGTTGTCCTTAACATCTTCTTGATATGTTTTTCCACACCCAAATCATCTTCTACTGGATCATCTTCTGGTATATACTCCTCTTCATCAGGCTCATCAAAGTCAGAATGGTACCCTTCTTCAGGCTCATAATTATTAATATCTATCTTTGCTTTAGAAACAAGGACCACTAAAGTTTGTTGCAGCAAAGACTCCACCTGAGTAACTCCCTCCACTTGACTTGGACCACCAACTTCCCTCAACTCATCTGCCATCAACCTTATTTAATTCTTCAACTATAACTCAACCTGCTATGTTTAATTTTGATGTACTTCACTTACTTCACCTGCATTTACATTATCATGTACTTCACCTGCATATACATTTTTATTAGCATTTACACCTTCACCAACTACACCTACATTTACATCTTCATTTACACTTGAGCCAACACCTTTATTCACAACCTTACTAACCCTAACACCTTTATTCACAACCTTACTAACCCTAACACCTTTACCCCTTTTACTAACACCATTATTATCACCTGCAATAACACCTTTACTGACAGTTGTACTAACACATGGAATAACTTCTTCCTAAACAACTGGATCAATGCACCTGCCGTTGTTATCAAACTTATTAAGTTGGTACAACCAGTCCAGTTCTTTCTCCATCACACAATCAACCTTACTCTTATTCAACCTAGTATCTTTCTTTGCCCTTTTGGAATCACCTAAATAGCCAGGGTAATACTTAGGAAAGTGTGTACCCACCATTTTTGACCAAAAAAAAGGGTTTAGAGGATCATCAGACAAACCTAACAATTGACATAACAACAACAACTACACAACATAAAAATAGTTGATTTGGTCCCTTTAAAGAACAACAACTTTGTTCTTAGTATACAAAAAAATAGTATTTCTTTATCACTATCTGTATCATAATCAAAAAATCACAATAAAAAATTAGGGGACAAGAAGAATATATGAAACATATAAACACTATCACACATCGAAACCCTAAACCAGAATCACAAATAAAAACCCTATTTCGATGTTAAGAAACCCTAACCCATTCTATTTTCAGTAAAAATTAACATTAATAATAGTGTAACAATAAAAAAAACAAATCAAATGGACAATCGAGTTCGAACTCACCTTTCTGTGTCTCGATTTTTACACGATTTAGTTTCGAAATTATCTTGATTTGGACTTGTTTGGCTTCGAATCACCAAGATAATTAAAACCAACTTCAAACAGTATCAGATCTAACGAAACCCTAAATTTAAACTAAAAAATCTCACAAACATCATTCAAATCATGTCTGCAAATCATAACCCTAACTCTCTCTGGTTTTAGCGATAAGTCACAAATTAGAAATGAAATATTAGGTTAAACGAAGCTAATGGTTATTTCACATGTTAAGATATCATCTTAGCCGTCGACAAAGTGACACGTTGATATTGTAACACATGTTATATCTTTTACTGAGTTAGGACAATTCTAGACATAGTTATAGTTCATAAGATTAATAAAGTAATTACCGAATTTCTGTTACGAAAATTATAATAATGTTTGGTCAATGTTTTGACTTGACAATCGTAGAAGGGTCCAGGTACCATCCCTTAAATAAAAATATGTTGGGTACCAAACCTAGGTGTTGGTCATTTGTCGGGTACCAACGATTAAATAGCCCGGAAGGAAAATAATTTTGAGTGAGAAGAGTGAACCATGTCAATGAACTGACTTTGAGTGAGAGGAAGGGAAAATGATTACATTGATATGGTTCCCTCTTTCCTTATGCACTCTCTCCTAAAATTACCCAACTTTTAGTCCAGTAGCACGTGGGGTCCACCCTCTCCTTAACTGTCACGTATTTTTTCGCACATAGCATGTGTATAACTCTTCTGCGTGATGGGTTCTATCATGTCCAAGGTACGGGTATCACCTCTCCTGCGTGCTCACCTCTTGGATGATCCATTCAGCAACCATCACGTGCACTCTATAATCTGGTCGTTACATTTATTATTGGGTAGGTGGCCTCATCCCTCGGCAAATAACTGTCTTTCCTGTCACGTCTTTTTAATGTCAGTGGAGACAAAATTTGTTCGTCAATTTGAATCCGCCCATGATGAGATAAAACAAATATGGAGTACAATGGTTACCATTTTGCTAGGATGATACCATGTGTACAATGGTTAATTATTATCCTAAAATTTTCCCCTTTTATTTCCTATTCTACTAGGTGTAGGATTGGAAGAAAATTCCCATGACCGCCTTAAGTTTCCGCGTTTGTAGTTACTTCTTCAGTTACTGTAGATGGTGGAATTTTGACAAGGACAAAAATTATAAATTTATTTCTGTCCCGTATCAGAAATATGGAGCCTGCATGAAAGACGATAGGATACTCCCAACGCTAAAACTTACCATACATGGCGCTGAGACTGTCCAACGCCAGATCCTAAAAACTCCAACATTCGCTTCTAGAGCTCCATCCTTCTCTCCTTAGCTCCATCAACTCTTTTATTCTTCATTGCTACTCCTACTATTACCTTTGCATTTCACAAACTCGGAAATCGACAATAATCAGTGAGGAATGAGGCAACGCATCCTTGAAAAGAAATATTTGTCTATCTATTCACTATAGGGCTCAGTGTTTCAAGTTATAGTTTAAAAGATATGGCCATCGTGGTGAAATACATGAAGTATGAAAATTCTAGGGTTTCTCCTGATAACAATTTCGAACGCGTTTTCACCTGCCAAATCAACTCAAAATCCAATTTTTCCTTTAAAAGATGAATATGGGTCTTTTCGGATCAAAAACTGGGGTTAATCACCGAAATCAGACATCGTACGAGGTTTCTAAAGCCTCTGGAGTGAATGGTGTGCAAACAGAAATCTCTAGACGAGATTCTCCAGCTATGGGGTTCTCCATCACTAGCTTTTCCCCCAACGCTCACCCTTTCTCTAGATCTAGGGTTCTCCTACCCTAGATCCTTCCTGATGCTAGCTCTTTTCCAGTATATGGGGTTCTCCAGCACCAACTCCTTTATCGCCAACTCCTTATCTGGTCTTCAAGTGAAGAAGGCCAATTTCTCGTCTGGTCCCTAAGTCCAAGGCGCTAAGATCCTTTCCGCGTCTCCCATTAACACATCGTCAACTCATTGCTTATCCTTAAGAGCACAACGCCAAGAGACAACATCACATCTCCAAGCCTCCTCAGCCTCCAAAAGTACAGTTGTATCTCCAAGATCACAACATCAAGCCTCTCCAGAGTCCCAAGAAGTCTACTGCCAGACCTTTCTAGTCTCCAAGAGCCCAACTCCAAGCATCTTGAAGCGCCCCATGGCATAACGCCATCCTTTCCGCATCCCGAGGAGCATATCCCCAGCTCATTGTCGCATTCCCAAGAGTACAATACCAGCTCATTGCCACGTCTCCGAGAGCACATCACCATCTTAGCAGCATCCACGAGCATCACTTGCATGTCCGGTCCTTGGGCATCCCTTATCACTCCTTGCACTGTCCCTCAGAATTTTTACATAACTTGACTTCGAACACTTCCAAGCTTGTGCCGTTTCTAAGCATGCACACTTCCAGGGTTTCCACTTCCAATCTTGTACCATTTCCAAGCCTGCGCACTTCCAAGCTTGCGTCATTTCCAAGCTTGCGCACTTCCAGGCTTGTCATTTCCAAGCCTACGCACTTCCGGGCTTGTAACTTCCAAAACTTGTGCCATTTCCAAACATAAACAATTCTAGGCTCGCCACTTCCAAGCTTGTGTCATTTCAAACCCTGTACTTCCAGGATCGCCACTCCCAAGCTTGTGCCATTTCCAAGCCTACGTACTTCCATCCCAAGCTTGTGACATTTCCAAGCTTACATCCAAGCATTGAGCAACACTTGCATGGTGCTGGGCAAACCTCATCACTAGACTAGCTTCTTGGCGCTCATCCGATGCTAGCACCAGATCGTCACAACCTTCAGGATATTGTCTTTAGTATTCATACGCACATTCTTTGACGTTCAAATGTGACACTTGATGATATTGGATAATGGCTACTCCAATTTATGCATCAAACTGATAGCTAGTAATCGAGTCATTTTACTAAATGTCTAACATCTGTCATAAATTACTAACAACGGCATCACCATGCCCACAACAACATTACTGGGATGCAATGCCTATACAATGTTGAAAAGTCTATTGTGTTCAATACTCTGAGCAACTGATGGACTATTAACCTTATTAGACTTAACATTAGTAGTTGGCTTACTTAATTAATTAATCAAAAGAGTCATGCACTTGACCCAACCATCAAATCTACGAGACATCAAACATGTCATAGGGGTATACCAATTAGGGTATTGGTATGACGGTCTACAACCTGTGAGGTGTAATTGAACACCCACGATGAAAATATATTAAGTGGAACATTACTATATGAGGAATTAATGACTATTACAGTTCGAGAATTTTTCCATCAATAATGGGCACGTTTTCCACCTTTTTATCTCTCCATCTTTTCCACATCTTACGAGATAAGAGTTCAGCACTATAGATAGATCACTTTATCGATTTCCGAAAGACAAGTTATACAAGAACTTTATCGAAGTTCATCAGGCTATCATAAATATTCCAACTTCTCCACTTGAACTCTACTACAAAAATCTGAATTTTTCAACTATAATTCATCAAGCTCCGATCTCATCTTTCTCTGTTTCTCTCCCAAAGATCAACCATTCTCCTACTTTGTAACCGAAGCAAGGCTTGAACGGCCATTTTCTTTATTTAGGCTAGCCTTGTACGATTTTGATCTCTAGTATTCATTACGATTTACCTTTTTCACCATTTTATTTGTTTTTCTACCAAAACAGTTACAAATCAAAGCTTATTTGGCCTCATAAAGACAAATTCCTTAATTGCTATTCCTTAAACTTTCCATCTTCTGTCCACACTTCTGGAATTCTTCTGAACAGAGAAAATATCTTCACTTTCTCCCTCTCTTCCTCTCTTGAGTCTCTGTGTCCAGATGAAGAATATGGCTTTTGTTTTCCTTATATTTTCTTCTCATTTTTATGGTTTCTTCAAGAGTCGAGCCTCGTAAGGTCAAGTTCTTCGTCCATTTTCTGAGTTTCCAAGGATTTGCTTTCACTTTTACCCCTTCTAATCACCAAATCCATCATTGTTGCAGGTAAGTGAGCTTCCGAACACTTTTCTTTATATTATCAATGTTGTATTTGAGAATAGTTTTTTTTCCCCATGTTTGTGCTTGTATGTTGTTTGTTGGAGTTGTGATGAAGTATATTCCATATCGAAGTATATACATAATTTTGTTGGATATGCAACAATAGAAAGCACTAAACAGAAGAAGATGTTAAGTTTAATGAAATCTATGAATTGATATCACACAATGGACAAAGCCACCTGCTCAGTAAATTGTCTTTAATACAATAGTCAGCGGGTACTCCTCAAGAATGAGAGATGCTATACCCCAACAAAGGAGATGTGTCTAGGATAGAACTTCCCGTTATGACTAGTATAAGCACAATACTAGTCACCCTCAAACGAACTCAACAACAATTTAATGGAAGGGAAATAAACAAGCAGTGCGTAAAACAAAGCAAGAAGAGAGGAAAAGAAGACAAGATAGTAGTTGCTTCTGGAGTAAGTTCAAATGGAGAAATTCGTTTTCTTTTATAGGTAGAAGAAGATAGCTTTAATGGCAATCAATTCTGTGCATGAAGCAGGGACATATGTTTAAAATTTAATTCCGTGCATGGAGCACGAACTTAATGTTTAAAACGGAATTAAAATGGTCAAGAGTAATTCTCGCCGGGTCAGACGCCCTCCACATTTAAAACAAACTTTAATTTAGTTTTAAATTCTTTAAGGAAATAATTTCCGTTCAAAAAAGGTAAGTCTTGGTTGGCCCGCAGCCGCAGCTACGCCCGCGCCTGCAACCATACTCACTTCCGCAGCCGTAGCCACAGCCACAAGCCGCAGACCACAGACCCCGCAAGCGCCAACGGAAACGCACCCGAGCCCGACCCGACCGACCGGACGGACGGCGTGCGTGCATGCTTCGGTGCGAAGCACCGCGCGTATGTGAAAAGTATGATTGCACCAACTAGCCCATAGCCTTATTCCTCTCCAAACCACAAAATAGTCTAAACCCCTAAGGGCCCTCCCTTAGATGCAACTTTCTTGGTAATAAAGAGAGGAATCATTTTTAGTTTCTCTAATGTGGGACTAAATGTTCATTCACAAAAGTGAAAATGAGCTAGTTTCCTTAGTGACCTCTTGGTCCTAAGATCATTCTCACCAAGACTAAAAACATAACAAGTTCATTTTCTCCAACAATCCCCCACACGAATGAAAACCCGATGAAAATCAGAAATCAGAAAGCGAGAAATACCACTATAGGCAATAGGTGCCCGTAAGGTCTTGAGCCTTTGCTTAGTGAGAAACTACCGGAACTACTTGATGGACAGTGAACGCGATGTCTTGAACTGCCATCGTTTGGTGTAGTTCTTCAATAACTTCCACGCATGATATCACTCTAGGTGCTGTCAAGTTCGTGCCGTTGTATCCATTTTGTCCCTGGACGTATCCCGTTTCTTAGAATGCTCTAGAGAATCAGCTCAATTCTCATAGGAAGCGGCCCACTTCCTTATTCATATAGGTGAGTTCTATCAAGCGTGTTTACTGCTACACCCCACTTCAATCTTAAATTGAAACTATAAAAATCATTAAGACTTAATAAAAAGTCATCCTTCACATGTAGTCACACTATCACGTCTACACCATAAGGAAAGGACAGAGAATGAAATTCTCTGATAGTGTTTTCTTTAACCCACCACAAATTAGTTGTCGCATTCAAAACCTTGATCTTGGGATCTCTAGTCAGCAAGGTTGAGTACCCTTCATGACAAGTTTATTTAATGAGCTTAAGCCCCATCCCCCTTGATGCATTACTAATTATCTCCTTGGACAAACCTTTCGTCAAAGGGTCCGCGATATTCTCCTTAGATGTCACAAAGTCAAAAGAAATAACGCCAGTTGAGATTAGTTGTTTCAGGGAATTATGTCTTCTACGAATGTGTATAGACTTCTCATTATAGTTGTTGTTTTTAGCATTAGCTATTGCAGCTTGACTATCACAATGTATAGATACAACTGGCACAGGCCTATGCCAAAGAGGAATGTCTTCTAACAAACATCTTAGCCAAGAGGCTTCCTCTCTTGCTTTATCTAACGCAATAAACTCCGATTCCATAGTGGATCGAGCTATACATGTCTGTTTGGAACTCTTCCAAGATACAGACCCGCATACTAGAGTGAACACATATCCACTCGTAGACTTAGACTCCTCTGAGTCTGATATCCAGTTTGCATCACAAAATCCTTCAAGGACTGCAGGGTATCTCTCATAATTTAAACAAAAGTTTAAGGTGTACTTCAAGTACCTTAACACTCTAATAAGTGCATCCCAATGCTCCTTCCCTGGATTACGTGTATACCTATTCAACCTACTCACAGCATAAGCAATGTCTGGTCTCGTACAATTCATCAAATACACCAGACTTCCTATGACACGTGAATACTCAAGTTGTGAAACTCCATTTCCCTTGTTCTTTTTGAGTCTACAACAAGGATCATACGGAGTACAAGCAGGTTTACAATCAAACTGGTTATATTTTTTAAGCACATATTTAACATAATGAGATTGACTAAGACTATATCCATTAGAGTTTCTTCTAATCTTCATCCCTAAGATCACATCAACGGGGCCTAAGTCTTTCATGTCATAGTTCTCATTTAGTATCTTCTTTGTGGAATTAATTACATCCATGTTTGTACCAAGTATAAGCATATCATCAACATACATCATTCACAAGTTTAGTATAAATACAGTTGTCAGATTCATTAATTTTAAAACCACTAGAAATTATTACATGAATTTTTTTTCATGCCACTGTTTAGGTGCTTGTTTCAAACCATACAAATATTTTTTCAGTTTACAAACTTTGTTTTCACAACCTTTCACTACAAATCCCTCAGGTTGGTCCATATAAATTTCTTCATCTACTTCACCATTTAGAAAGGCTGTTTTTACATCCATTTGATGTATCTCTAAGTTATGAATGACAACAATAACAATTAACATCCTAATGGAAGTAATTCTCGTAACAGGTGAATAAGTATCAAATAAATCTACACCTTTTATTTGTTTATAACCTTTAGATACTAATCTAGCTTTGTATTTTTCCACAGTTCCATCTACCTTACGTTTCCTTTTGAAGCTCCATTTACAACCTATGGTTTTACACCCTAGAGGTAAATCTACAATCTCCCAAGTACCATTATGTATAATGGAATCAATTTTACTAATGACGGATTCTTTCCACCATGGAGCTTCAGAAGAAGTCATGGCTTCTCTATAAGCCTGTGGATCAGTCTCAGCTAAGCATGTTATGAAGTCTCGTCCAAAAGATTTTTCAATTCTTAGTTTTTTACCTCTTCTAGGCTCAGATTCAAATTCATCTTCCTTTAAAGGTAATGTATGATAAGTCGAAGGGACATCTAGGGGATCAACGCATATCATGTGTGAATCAGATTTCAATGGAAAAACATTTTCAAAGAACACAACATCCCTAAATTCCATAATAGTATTCACACCAATTTCAGAAATTTCAGAACTTACAACCATAAATATATATGAAGACACAGTCAACAATTTTGGGTCCTATTTTGGTTCTCTTAGGTGGAGGAATGGACACCTTAGACAAACACATCCACACTTTAAAATATGCATAAGAAGGTTTTCTACCTTTCCATAACTCATATGGAGTTTTGTCTGATCCTTTAAAGGGTACTCTGTTCAAGACATAACAAGCTGAGAGGATGACCTCCCCCCACAAGTTTGCAGGTAGTCCTGAACTAATTAACATGGCATTCATCATCTCCTTAAGGGTTCGGTTCTTCCGTTCAGCCACACCATTAGATTGTGGTGAATAAGGATGGGTTACTTCGTGTATAAGTCGTGCTCTATGCAAAAATCTCCTATAGGAATTACATACTCACCACCACGGTCAGACCTAACAGTTTTAATGGTAGCACTCATTTGGTTTTCAACTTCTAGTTATACATCTTAAAGGATTCTAAGGCATCATCCTTACCTTTAAGTAAATATATGTGACAGTACCTCGTACAATCATCTACAAAAGTGACAAACCATTTCTTACCACCTCTAGTTTGAACTGATTTCATGTCAACTAGATCTGAATGAATTAATTCTATGGGTTTAGAATTTCTCATAATATTTTTCATATAAGGTTTTGTAGCATATTTTGATTCTACGCATATTTCACATGTATTATCCAAACTAAATTTGGGTATGCAGCCTATGTTTACCAGTTTATTCATTGACTTATAGCTTACATGTCCAAGTCTATCATGCCAAACATTCAATAACACACAAGCATAAGCATAAGAATCAATTTTATTCATTTCAATAGAGGTTACATTTAGTTTGTAGAGACCCTCAGTCTTATAACCCTTTCCTACATAATCCTTACCCTTAGTGAAAATAACTTTCCCAGATTCAAATACAAATTTAAAACCATTATCATCTAAAACACCACAAGATACAATCTTTTTGCAGATGTCCGGAATATGAAGAACTTCATTTAATGTGAAAGTTTTGCCAGAAGTGAGCTTTAGCAAAATTTTTCCTTTTCCCGCAACTTGTGTCACAGATGCGCTACTCATGTAGAGTTTCTCCCCTTCCCCCGCCTTCTTATAAGAGGTGAACATATCTCTGTTTCCACAGACATGCTTGGTAGCACCAGAGTCTACCCACCAGTCTCTCACATTGGTTACCAATTGACTTCAGACACCGTGCCAGAAAACTCGTTCTTGTTGTTTTCAACCAAATTAACATTGTTTTTGTTATTAAAGTCCTTACGTTTTCTAAAGTGCATTGCCATATGGCCAAGAATCCCGCAAACATAACAGGCACCTTTATTTTTACCAATGCCAGAATTGGGTTTCTGAAACGTACCTTTCTTGTGATGACCAGGCTTGGGGTTGCGTTTGATGTTGTCTCCCTTTTCAGTATTGGAAGATTTGTGTTCAATTACATGAGCCTTGTTGGACATGTCCCTTGCGGAAGATACGTTCTTGTCTTTGGAACAGTAATTCTTCAACTTGAATATTCTTACCCAATTCAACCATACTGACTTCACCAGTTTCATGTCTCAATCTTCGTTTGTATTCAGACCAGGAAGACGGTAATTTCTCAATCACAGTAGACACTTGAAACGTTTCATCTATCATCATACCTTCAGCAAGAATTTCATATCTTAGTTCAAGGAATTGATCAACCAAAGATTTGTCATTTGACATTTTGTATTCCAGGAACCTAGCTACCAAAATTTCTTACTTCCAGCAGTTTTCGCTTGGTATTTTGCTTCTAAAGCAGCCCATAAATCAAAATCAGAAAAAGTTGTCTTTTGCATTATAGAAATCATACAATGCATCTTCTAAACAGTTCAAAATATGATTCCTTGCAATATAGTTCTGTCTAACCCAACTTTCCAACTCCCTTTCATTTCCAGCATCATTCAAAGTCTCATCAAAATATTTCAGAACTAATTCATCTAACATATGAAAAATCATAAAGAACAACATCTTGGATTGCCATCTTTTGAAATCTTTGTAACTGAATTTTTCTGGTCTGTCAACATCATTCTTACCCATTGTTACAGAAGAAGGATATTGTGTTAAGATTGTTGTGTCTGCAACAATATAAAGCACTAAATACAGAAGAAGTTGCTAAGGTTAAGAAATCACTGAATTGATATCACACAATGGACAAAGCCATTATTCAGCAAATTATCCTTAACACAATAGTCCGCGGGTACTCCTCAAGAATGAGATATGTTATACCCCAACAACGGAGATGTGTCCAGGATAGAACTGCACGTTATGACTAGTATAAGCACAATACTAGTCACCCTCAAACGAACTCAACAACAATTTAGATGGAAAAGAAATAAACAAGCAGTGCGCAAAACAAAGCAAGAAGAGGGGAAAAGAAGACAAGATAGTAGTTGCTTCTGGAGTAAGTTCAAATGGAGAAATTTGTTTTCTTTTATAGGTAGAAGAAGATAGCTTTAATGACAATTAATTCCGTGCATTAAACACGAACATAAAGTTTGAAATTCAATTCCGTGCATGAAGCACGGACATAATGATTAAAACAAAATTAAAACGGTCAAGAGTAATTCTCGACGGGTTAGACGCCCCCCACATTTAAAACAAACTTTAATTTAGTTTTAAATTCCTTAAGGAAATAATTTCCGTTCAAAAAAGGTAAGTCTCGGTTGGCCCGCAGCTACGCCCGCACCCGTAACCATACTCACGCCGGCAGCCGCAGCCGCACCCCAGCGACCGGACGGCGTGCGTGCTTCGGTACGAAGCACCGCGCGTGTGTGAAAAGTATGATTGCACTAACTAGCCCATAGCCTTAGTCCTCTCCCAACCACAAAATATTATAAACCCCTAAGGGCCCTCCCTTAGATGTAACCTTTTAGGTAATAATGAGAGGAATCATCTTTAGTTTATCCAATGTGCGACTAAAGGTTCATTCACAAAAGTGAAAATGAGCTCGTTCCTTAGTGACCTCTTGGTCCTAAGACCCATTCCCACCAAGACTAAAAACATAATAAGTTCATTTTGGCCAACAACTTTCCCATGTTCTTCTTTACAAATCCATTGCTCTGATTTGGCTTCCTATGTTATTGACTTGTTTATGACTTGTTCTTGATTTTGAGAGAAATGCGTTCACATGATGGAGAACATGACCCGAACCAGAAGAATCCGCATAAGAAGCCTCCCGAGCGTGCCAAATCAACTAGAATTAACACTCCTTCGCAGCTAGTAAAGCTCATACTAAACCTCCCGAGCGCGTACATCTTACTAAGCCTACTATACCTGGTAAATCCCACGCAGTTGCCAAGCCTTCTATGTTCAATAAATCTCCCGCACCTTCTGCTGCTGGAAGACACTCTGCGGGGCCCTCCATTCAGAATAAAACAAGCAAATACATGATTCCTAATAATGGTTGGAGATATACCGAGTTGGAGGCTTTCAAGGTGAAGCATAGTCTCCAAAATTCAACATGCACTTCTACGACCATGGTGGTAATCTCATTCTTGACATGATAAAGGAATTCAAGTATGAACATAAGCATTTGCTAACCACGGGGGGCACGATTAAGGCTAATATGTAACTTCATATGTACTCTACTGACGATATTCTTTATTATGACGTGCTCGTTAATCGCAACAAGGGTGCGAAAGGGTCTTATTGCCGCTTCGTAGTCCAGTATAATGAAAATTGGTAGTGTGTTCTGGAAAAATGCAGGAAACGCAGTCGGGGTGAGACCATCATGACTTCCTACATCCCAAATGCCGTACAACATGGTTGGTATACGCCTGATGAATTTAATGCTACTTATGTTGGTTTTATTTCCAAGCAAAACCGCAAAAGTTAAAGTGCAGGTCCACGCAGGCTGATTTTTTATGAGAAACAAATACTGAATGGTCTGTTGAAGGAAATTGATGCTACAAAATTGAATGTAGTTCCCGGTGCCAAGTGTGACGACCATTTTTGGGGTCCTCACAACCAAAAACTTAAGTTGTTTAAAAATGACATTATTCGAAGTGTAATTGATACAGAGAGATTGTATGCAGAGAACATAAATTCAAATGGAAATAAAATCAACTTGATATATAACGTGGTTCATCTAATAAGCCTACATCCACGGGAAAATATAGTATCTTATTTATCAACACTTACTTTTTACACATGCTAATATAAAGAATTAGAAAACTTAAGTTCAATAGAGTTCTTAACCTAGTCTTAACTTTTTCTACTTCTTGATTTTCTTCGAGAGTTTTTTCTCTTTTTTCTCTTGTGTCCCTCTTTCTACTTAGGGGTCGGTATTTATAGCAAAATATGATGGGTCCCTTTTCCACACTCATTTTTATCTCTATTTGGCCTATTTGATCTTATCTTGACTTTGGGCGCAACTCATTTTACTCCTTTCGTGATGCTTCTTACTAGTTCCGCTTGCTGATGTGCAGCTCCTCTTTGGATTGAGCAATTGTTGGTCCTTTGTCTTTATTATGTGGATGTTGGCATGTGTGACATGTGGAATTTGATGTGGAACATGTCTATTCTTGCATGATTGAAATTTATAGTGCGCATGTAATAGGGCGCAGATGATTGTGGGGTGCAAGAGATAGCAGAGCGCAGATGATTGTGGAATGCAAGAGATAGAAGAGCGCAGATGATTGTGGAATGCAAGAGATAGCAGAACGCAGATGATTGTCTTGGCTTATTAATGACGCTTCTTGTGTTCTTATATGCATTAATCTAGTCTGACTTTTCTTCTTCCGGTGTCAGTTGATATGTGACAAATGTTTTATAGATGTCTTCCTTTATCATTTATTTTGCTCTTGTACTTTTCGGTGTATCATAATGTGATACTTCCTTCTTATGATGTAAACACGTGAAACTGATGAATTTATCTCCTTACAATTTCCCCCTTTTTGTCTTTTGGATTTCTCTCCCATGTGCCTAGAATTCAAAAAGGAAAAAAGTAATGATGATTGTTGGGTTTTGTGCCCCTAATAAATTTGAATTTCGGCGGTTTCATACGTTTTCAAGAAGACACGTCGTTTGGATTCGCAGTCGTGTCAGTTCACTTGTTCAGTATTTAAGAGGAAGTCTTGTCATTTTTCTCATTACTTTTCGCTTTCCAAGTTTGTAGCTGATTGCATTTCTGACCTTCTTCTGTGTTCTTCTTCTTAAATTCTTTATTCATTAAACTTTTTTGAGATCCCTCGTTTGATCAAGGTTTTTACTTCCCAAGATCAAATCTTCGCTGATTAACTTCATCTTTTTTTACTGGTGAGACTGTTAGACCTCTTCTGTAGAAATTTTTGCATGTTGATTTTTCTGTTAAGTTTTACATCATTTTATATTGTTCATCATTGTAACCTTGTTTTTTCTTGGTCTTTAGATTAATCATGTCTGGAAAAGATAGCAGCCGTGCCGCCAAACATGCTTCCCATGGTGACCGCCATTCTGTTGGAAAGAAAAGGGATGAAGGTAAGCCTTGCTCCGCCTCCTGTTAGGTCTACTACCAGAAGTGATCGGGTTCACGAGCTTCTTAGTTTTAAAAACATGGATATTGAGGAGTTCAAAAGGATATACTGCCTTCAGAAATTTAAAGTTTCCCTTTACAACTCGCCTAAAGGAGATAAGATCTCCTTGAATATGATCCTGGGTTTCGGTTACTCTCCCACGAGACTGCTGGTTACTACTAGTGCAATAGACGCAGGGTTAAGGCTGCCCTTATACGACAGTCGATTCCCTTATCAGTCTGAAGTCCTAGCTAGCCGTGGGCCAGGCTAAAAATAGCACTATGCGTTCAGTTGCACAGTACAACGGAAACTGGTGGAGAATACTGGATGAATGTAGCATGCGCAGTGTTGGGCAAACCAACTTCACCTGCTATACACCTAATCCTGCGAACCGCGTCTATTACACAGTGGAGAACTTCTATTTGTACTACGTTGATTCTTTTGCTGATAAGAGTTATATGAACTGGAGTGTTGGTCTTGGACGCACGAGAGGTGATGGAATCCATTTGCTGGCTGATATTGATGTTACAAAGATAAATTTCATCCCGGGAACGGAGGAAACCTTGAACGAAAAGCTGCGCAGGGACCATGATTACCGATGGTACCTTACTCCATTAGTAATTGAAGGGCCCTGGATTTATGGCCAGGCTTCGGAAAGTACTGTGCGGAGCCTCCAGGAACGCTTCCCTTCCTATTGTCTGTGGATATTGGATTTCGACGGATTTAATTTCTCTTATGGTGATATGGTAAGAATATGACCGATTTAATTTCGACGGATTTAATTTCTTTTACGCAACCTCCATAAGAGAAAGAAAGTTTAAAGACCGATGTGGGAACCAAGCGTAAAGCTACTCCTCCATCTGATAAGGTACTGCTCTGTCTTTTATTGGCTGAACGTTTAATATTGCGCCTTGCTTATTCACTTGAAAACGTTAACAGGGCCAGAATAAATGAAGGCTACTCCTCGTGCTTCTGCTAAGAAGGTGGCTAGGGATAATCCTCCTCCTAGCCAGCCTATTTTAATGATAGAAGGCGGCATGGTGCAGAACGCAACCCCTATAGCTTCTCGTCCCGCTGCATTGGGTGTTGTTGCAACTGAAGCTCCTCAAGTAGCAGATACTGACTCTCCCATGGATGCAAGCTCTGTCATCTCCTATTTTATGTATCATTCTCCTTGTTTCAAGTTGATGACATCGTGTTTTCTGAGTTCGTGGGAGATTGGCTGACAAAGAGCAAGTTGCGTCTCTGACGGAGTTGAACGGAGCTGTAATTGAATATGCTCCTACCAGGCTGGAGACAATAATTGAAACTGATTTCGAGCATGCTTCTACTGAAGAAAACATAGCTGTTGACGTAGCAAATTCTTCTCCAGCCATGGTTGCCAATGCTGCGGTCTCTTCCCTTCAGGAAAACGCAGTGGGTGCTACTGGGAATGCAGAAAAGTTGGCCTTCCCTTATGAGGAAGAGGTATATTTTGCTTCAGTTGTTAGTGGAGAGAGATTCCCGTAGGGAGAAGGGCAAGAGCGTTTGCGAAACTGATAACCTTGTCGGAAAAGAAGAAGATGCGTTTGATTGGTTCGAGGAAAATGACCTGCTTCTGATTCCTAGTGACACTCAGCCAAAGCCTACTGATTTCGGTTCTGTTGCCAAAATGCGAGCGGACATGCGTTCTGTTTCTTTTGACACGGTGATGAAAGCATGGTCAAAGGATAATGCAAATGAAGCTTTCCCTTTTGACGTCGAGGTGCCCTCCACCCTTGTTGAGGTCCTCGCGGTGGCAGACAGAGTTGTATATGCCCGTCCGCAACAGGCTCTTATGCAGGTATATTTCTCATAATTTGTTTACTTATTGATTTTTATTCCTTTATTTCCTATCCTGATGCTCGTCTTTGATTTCACAGCTTGCTTATAATGAGAGATGCTCTCTGATTGCATACAAGTTCTTCCAGGCTCGTTCAATGATGATGGAGGATAAGCTCAGGAGTACTGAAGAAGAACTTGCTGAAGTTAGAGCGGAGGCTAACACACTTCGCCTCCGACTTTCGGAGGGTGGCGCTGCTGAATTAAAGCAATAGAATGAAATGCTTCGACAGCAGTTGTCTACTCATCAAAGACAAGTTTACAATACTTCATCTTCTATGTTATTTTATTTTTCTTTAGCACATATTTCTGAATTTCTTTATGGGATCAGAGGGGGATTCAAGTCTTGTTATTAAACTACGGGCTAGAGCCACATTTTTACATGGGCATGTAATGAAAGTCGACGAGGAGAATGTAAAGGTCAAGGACAATTTCAATAAATTGCTGGATGAGAGGAATAAGATTCTTACTGCGTACAAAAAACTCTCAATGGAGCATGCATCTTTGAAAAAAGACTTTATTAGCAAAAATGAGGAATTTGATGTTGTTATTTTATGTAATAATGACTGCCTTGCTGAAGCCATGGTGAAAGTAGAAAAATTAGAGGAGGAAAATCGAAAGCTTCGTGTAAAACGCAAAAGTATCCTTGTTGAATTTTCTCGATCTAGGTCGCAACATGACTCCAGACATTCAACGTTTATGGCGCAGCTCATCAAGGAAAGAGATAACGCAGCTGCAGACTCTCATGCTAGAGGAAAAGCTCTTTCGGAATCTCAAGGTCAAATCCGCAGCCTCTCAGATAAAGTCCTTCATCGAGATATCGATATTCAGCGTTTACAAAAAGAAATTGATAAACGCACTGAGAATATCAATTTGCTGCGATGTAGAGGATTAGCAGATGAAGTTGAGGTTGCGCAATATAAACAAGATCTCGAGCAATCCACGAAAGATTATGCTAAACTTCTGAGTTAATCTTACTTACTTTTTACACGGTCTAACAACCTTTTATTTCTTATGCAGATTTTGAGGGAAAGTTTAGCAGCCGCCAGGGCTGAGGAGTCTGACAAGGAGTTCAAGAAAGTTAAGATTTTGTCCGTTGAGGTTGAGAAGGAGCTTTCTGAAGCTAATAACAAGCTAAATGAGGTAAATGAACAACTTGGAGAAGCCACAACAAAATTGGTTGAGGCGCAAGACCGAATTACTCAGATTAATTCCAAAGCGGAAGAAGCAGATGTTAACTGGAAGACTGCTGTCAAATTTTATTCCGATGACTTGGCCGGGGCAGAGGAAAAGCTTGCGTACTGGCAGAATCAAGCTTTTTTGGCTGAGAGCAGGGATTCATCAGCTAATAGTAAGATAAAAACGTACGAGGATACGCTTATTGCTTCATGTGAGAAGATGGAGTATATGAAAGTTGAGACGAAACGGGATATTGATCTGGAGATTAATAATACCCTTGATAGGGTTGCGAAGGATGGTTGGACCAAAACCTATCCACGCATGGTGGTTCCTGAGCCTGTTCCCCGTGCTACTCCTGCTTCAGCTTCTGATCCTGCTTCAAATGTTTACCCAGCTCCTATCAATGATCCTGCTTTTTAAAGTTCCTCTTGTATCTGGCTGCTGCTGCGTATCATTTTTGTTCTTGTAAACTGTCATGAAATATAAATAAAAGTAATTATTTTCTGATATTCTCTTTATACGTTTGACATTTTACTTTTGTTCCTGCAATAAAATCATAAGAAAAATTGATTAATGAGTATATAATTTGAAACCTCAAGGATTTATTGTACATTGGGCTCCTTTTGAGGGTGCACTCACATAGTAATTTCTCTCCGTCCAAGAGGAAATTACCTATGTGGACCCTGTCACTTGATATAATAATTAATGTCATATAGGGTATCTCTTGCTTGCGGATGTACCCAATAGTCAATATTCAAGAATTTTAAATGGGTCTCCTATGAGATTTTGCCTTTATTTTCTTTACCCCGTATGAGCACAAATTACTATACGATTGCATAAAAAGTTATGGAAATATGGTTTAAGATATTGCGCATTCCAAGGATGTCACAAAACTTCTCCATCCATATTTCATAAATAATAGGATCCTTGTCCTGTAATATCCTGTATGATATAAGGACCTCCCCAAGTGGGTGCAAACTTTCTTACCTTTTTATTCTTTTGATATTCAGGAATTTGTCGCAATACGTACTGTCCCTTAACAAAATGGTGCAACTTTACTTTTTTTCCATATTCACTTGCTAACTTTCTTTGATACTTCTCCATCTTTTGTAATGCAACTTCTCTTCTTTCTTCTAGATCATCCAACTTTTCAAGCATTCCCATGCCTCCGTCTTGGTTGTTGGTAATATTATCTCAGTTGGTATGTCCGCTTCTGCCCCATAGGTAAGTAAGAACGGTGACTCTCCAGTGGAAGACCTCCTTGTGGTGCGATAGGCCCATAGAGTGTTATGAAGTTGCTCACACCATCGCTTGTGATGCCCTTCCAGAGTCTTCTTGAGATTAAATGCAATTGTCTTGTTTGTAGCTTCAGCCTTCCCATTGCTCTGGGGGTAAAATGGAGTTGACTTTATGTTTTGGATATTGAAAGCTTCAAAAGGCATGTTAATATTTTTTCCCTGCAGTTGTTGTCCATTGTCTGAAACTATTGCTACTGGGATTCCAAATCTGCAAATTATGTCTTTAAACAAAAATTTGAACACATCCAAGTCTCTAATATGCGCAAGTGCCCTGGCTTCCACCAACTTGGTGAAATAATATGTTGATACAATTAGGTACTTCTTTTTTCGTGTTCCTTTAGGTAGGGGTCCGGCAATATCTACTCCCCACTTTGCAAATGGCCATGGACTAAGTACTGAATTGAATTCTGTTGCCGGCACTTTGATCTTCTTAGCAAAGCGTTGACATTCTTCGCATCTTTTGAGCATATCTTCGGCATCCTTTTGCATTGTGACCTAATAATATCCATGCGTTTTTGCCTTGAGGGCCAATGATCGTCTCCCGCTATGATTCCCAGCGTCACCATAATGTATATCTGTTAAAATTCGATGTCCTTCTGGTCACGATAAACACCGAAGTAGTGGTCCCATGAAGAACTTTATGTACAAAATACCATCCCTTAACTGATATTTAAAAGACTTTGATTGAATTTTCCTTGCTTCCTTGGTGTCCGCAGGCAATATTCGTTTTTGCAAATAATGATGTAGCGTAATCCTCCAATCTTCTTCTACGCACCTATCCTTTGGTTTTTGGGGTATATTTACGTCATTCTTTGTGTCCGGATCCTCAAGATCTTCACTTATTTCATCTTCCATGTTCTCAATTGCCCATATTTTAATTGACGGTTCATAAATGCGTCCAATTTTGACGATAGATGTATTCGGATCCTTGATCATTGATGAGATAAATGCTAAATCATCTGCATGACGATTCTTATCTCTGGACAAATGGCGAAAAATGATGTTTGGAATTAACTTTTGCACGAGACCTTTGCATTCAATCAAGTCTTTATCAATTGCTTGATATTTCAGCTCAACTTGGCGAATTATCAATTGTGAGTCACTTGTCAACCGTATATCGGTAATTCCTAGTTCAATAATTAGACGGAGGGTATGAACCACAGCCTTGTATTCTACTACATTGTTGGTGTGCTCTCCAAACTTTAAACGAAAAGCATGTATCAATCGCTCCCCCGTGGGTGTTATTATTACAATACCGATTCTTTCCCCCTCTTTATTTTGGGCTCCATCAACAAAAACTTCCCATCTCCGAGAACTGACAGGGTCTAAATTTTCCTGAGAGTCATCTTCTTCTACTCCTGGTAACCCATAGATTTCAAAATCATCATCTAATGGCAAATCTGCAAGAAAATCGGCTAAAACCTGGGACTTTTGAGCAGTTTGCATTTCAAATAGAATATGAAATTGTTCCAACTAAGCATTCCACTTTGCAATTCTTCCCACTTTTCCTGCATTTTTTAACACTGATTCCAGCGGAGCCTTGCTTGGTACTCGTACGTAGTGCGTTAGAAAATATGTGCGTAGCTTCTGCGTGGCGAATACCAGTGATAATTAACTATTCAATCTTGGTATAGTTCCTCTACGCAAGGTTGAAAGTCTTGCTAATGTGGTAGATTGGTTTTTCTACCTTATCATTTGTTCGCACCAGTACTGCGCTTACTGCATCTTCTGTTGCAGCTATATATAGGGCCAAGATCTTTTCAGGCCGCGGTTTCTGTAATACGGGCAAAGTCGCAAGATAGATTTTGATATTCTGAAAGGCTTGTTCACAGTTTTCATTCCATATAAACTTGCTTCCCTTCTTTAGAGTATCAAAAAATGGCTTGCATTTATCTGATGACCTTGCAATGAACCTGTTAAGCGCTGCCAAGCATCCGTTCAGCTTCTGTACCTCCTTAACATTTCTTGGGGATGTCATATTTACAATAGCCAGTATTTTTGCTGGATCGACTTCAATTCCTTTTTCTTGACTAGATAACCCAAAAAATTCCCTGATGTAACTCCAAAGATGCATTTTTCCGGGTTGACTTTCATTTTGTACTTGCGCAAAGCTTGGAAAATCTCCATCAAGTCTTGTAAATGATCCTTTGACGTCTTGCTTTTTACCAGCATGTCATCTACGTAGACTTCCAATGTGCGTCTTATCCAAGGTTTGAAGATTGCATCCACTAATCGTTGGTAGGTTTCTCATGCATTTCTTAATCCAAACGACATTCTCGTGTAACAATACAATCCTCGCGGGGTAAAAAACACAGTATGCTCTTGATCTTCCTCGGCTAGTGAAATTTGGTTATATCCAGACTGTCCATCCATAAAAGAAAAGGCTTCATGTCCTTCGACAACATCTACTAATTGATCAACGCTTGGAAGTGGATAACTTTCTTTTGGACATGCTTTATTTAAATTGGTGAAAAGTCTATGCAAATTCTCACCCCTCCAGTCTTCTTTGGGACTATGACCATATTTGATATCCACGTTGGGTAGCGCACTTCTCGAATGAATCCTGCGTCCATTAGCTTCTTCAATTCTTTTTCTACCGGATCATGATATCCGGGTGCTACTTTTCACATCTGTTACCCAAATGGTATGGTGCCCGGATGTATACGTAGTTCATGTTGAAAAGTGCTTGGGTCAATTTCTGGCATGTCTCCTATTTTCCATGCAAATACATCTGCATACTCTTCGAGTAAACTGATTAGATCTTTCTCCCTTTCTGGGCTCATCAGGGTTCCAATTTTAATTTCCTTTGGAAATTATGGCGTTCCAATGTTGATGCTTTTGGTTTCCTCAACAGCCGAAAAAGAAGATTTGGGGGCTCCTAAGAATGTGGGATCCCCCTTGAGCTGATATTGTGAGGTTTCACCCCCTTTTCCTGCTCCTAACTCTCATCATTTGACTACAGAATCTCTTCCTTCTTCATTGCTTGACTTGCTGGCTGCGACTTCAGACAAATACTGATTTATTGCTCATTCCTTAGCTTGGACTTTCCTTTCCTTCTTCTTTGCTTTCACTTGCTGAGCTCTTTCTTGATTTATGTGTGCTTCCGTGAGGGCGCACGTTCTCGCCATGCTCTGATCTTCTTTAATTTACATTTCTCCCTGTGGCGTTGGAAATCGTAAGTACTGATGGTACATTGATGCGACCCCTTTCAATTGATGGACCCAATGCCTCCCGATGATGGCATTATTAGGTGAGGGCGCTTCAACCACACTGAACTTTGTTGCAACATTCAAGGGTCCATTCATTATTTCGAGTATGACTTCTCCCCTTGGTTTCGATGCTACTCCATTGAATCCATAGATGGTGTAGCGAGATGGCTCAAACTGATCTTCTTTCAATCCCATTTTCAGAAATGTGTCATAGAACAACACATTAAGAGAACTTCCTCCCTCTATCAAAATCTTTGTGATATTCCAACCAGACACGGGTAGGGTGAGAACCAGCGGGTCATTGTGAGTTTCTACTTCTTTATCTACCTCTTCTGCAGAAAATGTTAATGGGGAAGCCATCCATTCTTCCCATGTTTCAGTGATCCTCCATGCAACTTTAAATACTTCATGGTTGATTATTCTCTTGTGCAGCTTCTTGTCAATTGTTGTATTCATCGATGATGGATTTGATTCCGAAAACGAAATCATATTGATAGTATGATTGTTGTGGGAGATATTAACAACTTTCCCTTTATCAAGCATTGACAGTGGTCCAGGTGATTGAATGAATTCTTTTAACTCCCCAACGTCAATCATCCCTTGGACTAGTGAAATTAAGTTTCTGCATCGATCGGTTGAATTCCCCCGATAACAATGATACTCACAATATTCTTTTGAGTTTTGAGTGTGCTCTGGTTATCGCTATTTTGTTGGTGGCCATTGAAAGTTCGGTCTATTTTTTATTAATTTTGAAATTTTGGAATATGGATTGTTAATTTTTGTAAACACTCGTTCTTGAAAAAATTTCTTCCTTCCCTTTGTCTGTGGACGCTTCGGTTCACTAGTTTCAGCTTTATTTGGAAATCTTTTCCCCGTCCCGGATGACGGCTCCATCGAATTTGTCTTTTTTACATCTCCTTGTTGTTGCGATACTATCCTTGGACATTGCCCCTGTATGTCTTGCTATCTCGCACATGTCTCGATTATTTCTCTAAGGCGCCCCTCAGTTTTCGGGTTGATGTTATGAATATCAATAAAGAGCTGGCTTTTTCGGTCAGCTATTCCCCACTTGTAATTATTAATGGCAGCATCTGGCTCAACATCTCCAATTGCCTGGCAGATTGCATGCCACCGAGCTGTATAGTCACGAATTGATTCTTCTGGCCATGAAGCGAGTGAATATAATCTATTCAATCCTGAGTCAACGGGTCTGTTGTACATGTACGCCTCCAAAAACTTTCGAGTTAATTGTGCATACGAGTGAATAGAACTTTCTTGCAATTTATCATACCATGCCAGCGCCAGTCCCTTCAAACTTGACGGGAAACATCGGCACATTACAGCATCATCTTGCTCCCAACGCACCATGATTCGGTTGTAATATTTCAAATGTGGGTTCGGATCCCTGGTACCATCATAGCACTCAAAAACGGGAGTGTTATATTCTCGGGGCATTGGTGCAAATGTTAAATGCGGTGCCAATGGCGTTCACCTGACTTCCTTTAACACTTCCTCTATTCGCCCACCTTCTTTATTCTTTAGATTTCTTATTTCTTCCCTCATTTTCTCCATAGCTTCAAAGAATTTTTGCCATTGATCATGTTGTGGTCCTGGGTCTTCCCGATTCATCCTTTCTTGTCCAAGTTGCTGTGATGTGGACCTTAGTACTATTCTTTGATCTCGATTATTTCTTTCTCTTCTGCCTTCGAATCTACTGGAAGTTACTTCTTGTCCCCGTGTTTTTTTGGCAGCTGGTTCCGCATCCCGCTGGATTGTTTATTTCATAGTTTGATTTTCTTTAGTTAATCGTGCGATTTGTTCAGCACAAGCTCGTTTCTCTTTGCGCATCCTACTCATATCCTCCATTGAATTTTGTATATGATCAATAGTGTTCTGAGTATTCTCCATAGATGGAGAACGATTATGTTCATTATTGTTTTGATTATTCTCCTGAAGTGAAAAATAACCCTCTGAATTGCTTTGTTGACTCTCTAGGTTATTCACTATCTCTCTTTGTTGAAAAATTCATCTTGCATAACTCTCTTGATTTCGTGAATTTTCAGCTTGTGACATGTTTTCACTTTGTTTGTCTTCCTTTTATAATGTTCTATTTTCTTCTAATACCAATCCTCTGCTGCTTTCGAGAATTCCCTTGGTAGTATTCTATAAAATTTATATGATTTCAAAATACTTATTTATTCAATCAAAAATATAATTAATTCAAACCCATTTTAAATGAATAGATACTTCGTAAATTGAATAACTCTTTCATTTTCCTTAAATGTACACAAATTCGTACAAAAAGGAGGTAACACGAAATTCTAAAGTTCAAAAATTTTCTTACTCATCAATGCCTTTTGCATAAATAAAAGATTTTGTATAAATAAAAAAATTAATGATTTCTATTGACACTCATTTGAACTTAATCATCTCATTTATCGGGGTTCGAAATCCCTATATCCAAACTCTCTCTTTCATTTTATTTTATTTTATTATATATTTTTTTAAGGTAGGAATAAATCCTTTACACATCCCTGTTTCTAGCCCCAAATTGTGACGACCATTTTTGGGGTCCTCACAACCAAAAACTTAAGTTGTTTAAAAATGACATTATTCGAAGTGTAATTGGTACAGAGAAATTGTATGCAGAGAACATAAATTCAAATGGAAATGATATCAACTCGATATATAACGTGGTTTAGCTAATAAGCCTATATCCACGGGAAAATATAGTATCTTATTTATCAACACTTACTTTGTACACATGCTAATATAAAGAATTAGAAAACTTAAGTTCAATAGAGTTCTTAACCTAGTGTTAACTTTTTCCACTTCTGTTTTCTTTCAGAGTTTTTTCTCATTCTTCTCTTGTGTCCCTTTTTATACTTAGGGGTCGGTATTTATAGCAAAATATGACGGGTCCCTTGTCCTCACTCATTCTTATCTCTATTTGACCTGTTTGATCTTATCTTGACTTTGGGCACAACTCATTTTACTCCTTTCGTGATGCTTCTTACTAGTTCCGCTTGCTGATGCGCAGCTCCTCTTTGGATTGAGCGATTGTTGGTCATTTGTCTTTATTATGTGGATGTTGACATGTGTAACATGTGGAATTTTACGTGGAGCATGTCTATTCTTGCATGATTGAAATTTATAGTGCGCATGTAATAGGGCGCAGATGACTATGGGGCGCAAGAAATAGCAGAGCGCAGATGATTGTGGAATGCAAAAGATAGCAGAGCGCAGATGATTGTGGAATGCAAGAGATATCAGAACACAGATAATTGTCTTGGCTAATTAATGACGTTTTTTCTTGTGTTCTTTCCACGTGTCTTATATGAATTAATCTAGTCTGACTTTTCTGCTTCCGGTGTCAGTTGATGTGTGACAAATATTTTATAGCTGTCTCCCTTTATCATTTATTTTGCTCTTGTACTTATCGGTGTATCATAATGTGATACTTCCTTCTTATGATGTAAACACGTGGAACTGATGAATTTATCTCCTTACACCAAGGGTATATATTTTTCAAAAATCTCTTCCAGAGTGCGGCAAACTTAGGGAAGATGACGATCGTAAGTGGCACCATATTCTGGTTGTTGAAGGTCTCTGAGCTAATGGGTTGTCTCTATGGAACCCCACCAAATCCCTTACTTATCAGCCCGAATGCTACGATCCCTACTGTCCTGATATCTTGATTTTAATGGGTTTAATTTTGACTATAATGAGGTCGGGGTAATTTCTCTTTGTGAATTCCTGGTGTTTCCCACATGTTTTTTTTGTGTATATATCCCGCATCTCACGTTCTCTGATTTGATCCTTCAAGAAGAAGATGGTGAAAGTTATGCGTCAGTTGATGTGTTTGTAATAGTGGTAAAGATTGTTCGTTCACTCAGAATTGTGAAGATTTGATTTCAGACTTACATTTAAACTAATTTAGCAAATATATACAAAAGATGGTAGCAATATTACAAATTACTGAGACTCAGGATTTCACCATTAATCATATCAAGTGATAACTATTGATTCTTAACAATTCCAAACAATATTATTGACTCTGATTCTTTGCCAAAACTAGATTTTTAAAACACTGACTGTAAATCCTAAACATGGACCATCAAACGCTTATGCTAAGCATGATCCATCAAATTAAATGACAATCAATTAAGAAAAATCATAAATATATTAAAATCAATGCAAATAATCGAAAGAATCAAACATAGTTACCATTCAATTATGAAAATTGGGTTCCTCCACTATCCCAGTGTTGGGGTTTAGCTCATGTTGCTCAAAATACTCTCAAAAGATAGAAACATGGCTCAAAAGTGTTTACAAGGAAGAAAAGAAAAGAAAACGGAAAAACATAAAACAAATACGTTTATATTTGTTGCTAACAGGAAATTGACACGGTTCTCTGAAGCATTTTTCAGTTGCTGAAGGTATTGAATATGAAATTTTCAGTGACAGTTTTTGTTTTTTCGCAACAGTTTCTTCTTCTTCTTCACTTCCTCGCTGAGTTGTAGCAACTTTTTCTTGGATTTTTTTCTTATGTTTCTAGCAGAAGCTAACCCCCTCATATCTTCCTTTTGCCTCCCCTTTTATACTAGCAACGACCAAATCTCCTCAAATCTTTTCAAATCTTCTCTTTAAAACCCAAATATTCTCAGCAATATTTTTCCTTCATCCAAATCTGATTTTCTTTCTCTCGAGTCTTTAATCACGATCAAACTCTCATTTGTTTGTTCTAACAAGATAACGATGAGTATGGAAACAACTTTACAAAATAGGAAAGTCAATCTATGAATTCACTTTTCTCTCTGATTTATTTCCTCTCGGTGATATATTTTCTGTCGTGAATATCTTTTCTTTTCTTTCCCTTTTTTAACGACAACAACTATTTTCTTTCACGAGATTTACTTTGTACATATCCTACTAACAAGGTAAGAAAAAATACTGCCTTAAAGTCTTCCAAATATACTTTTAAATCTCGTTCATATATTCTCTGTTTGAGAAGAAGAAATTTTTGTCGCCAAAACAATTATTTGAAACTCAAAAGAAGTAGTGCCCTTATCCAAGGCACGAATGTCGTTATCAATCTTCATAGGTGCCTTTAACACTTTTCTGGGTGCCTTTATAACTCTTTCAGCCAATTTTTTCCTCAATTGTTTATTTTTCCAAAAATACCTAAAAATATACAAAAATAATAATATAAGTATAATATAAGACTAACAATATATTAATATGAGCTCAAATAAGACATATAAATGTGTCTATCATCCATGCTTCCTGGGGGGGAAGCTGGTAATGATGGCGGCAATATATGGATTAGTTTCCTGGATTTCGTTGTGTGTTAGTATGTTGTACCCAATCCATAACTTGACGTGCATGTTGTCTCCCATTGATTCCAAGAGGGATAAACTCGTTCACCACGACTCTTCCAACATTGAGACCGAAGAAGGTGAGTTTCCAGAGGTGAGCAATCCCAGTAGTGAAGATGACGAAGACGATGATGAAGATATCGAGGAAGAGGATGGAAATGACGGCTTATAAGAGGATGTTGAGGGTAACGAGAGGACTGGTAAAATCACGACAAATGGTAATCCTAAGAGGGATGCGTAGAGTCCTAATATGCGAAATGAGGATGCTACTCCGAAGGGTACACCACAACAAGATGTAGAATCTACTCCTCAAGGGACGCCACATCATAATGATGATAATGGGATGTTTCCTAGCGAAATGTCGTTCAGGAAATGTTTTCTTGGTAGTCTGCTTTTGGTTTTCATTTTGATGGTAAGACTGAGGACGATGATCTTCACCAGTTTGTATTTAAAGCCATGTCTCATATCCTTGATAGTTGGGAGTTGATTTCAGATCAAGGGTGACAATGGATATATCTGGATATAAATATTACATTATTTGTGTCCGAAATTCTCTCAAGTTACTGATACCCAAACAGATATCAAAATTTCCGCTTTGTATCCATTCATTTATTTTTTCGGATATCGGATAATATCTGATCTCTCTAACAAAAACTATATTTAGCTATTCTGGCGCCCGATGTGAATGCTCTTAGGCCATATGCTAATATGGAGCCTTAATGATAGGTACGCCGCAAGATAGTTTTTTGCTTGTCGGAGGCAATGTGATGCGTTCTCCGATTATTCTTTTCCTTTAAAAGAGTTTTATATTGAAAAGTGATTAAAGTGTTCAGCAAGTAACATATTAGAAAAGACACTAAGGAATATGAATGATAAATACCAGTGGATTCGAAGTCCCAATCCTAGTTAGCAATTCGCCAATTTAATCGCGACTTATTCATGAAAAATAACGAATTGATCGGAAACAACCAAATTCGATGCTCATTAAGAAGCCTGGACTTAAAACACGTCTTTTAAAATTTAAAAGAATTAAAGGAGGATTCCACGAATTTTGTGCAATTCATTCCATACATAAAACGCATTAAACACAAATTAACACGAATCCGATCTTTTCTCCGCATCACACATATTTGACCAAATTTATATTTTACTTTGACGATTCAAAAGCGTATTTTTACGGATCCTGAACCCTGAATTGTTAACTAGGGTCTCAATTCACCCTATGAACCATGGATCTAGGAGGCCAATTTGGGGGTGCATGCACGTGTATGCTTACAATAGTTTCACATGTTGTTTGCTTCAATGCCAAAATTTCCAATCCCAAAATAATTATTTAAGTTAAAGATTGGAAAATTAAAGGTGTACGTAAATTTAGTGATGTAATTTGTAAACAAAAATTGAAGTTACGTACATAGGTTACTGTGTATTATGGACAACAATCCATGATGATCCAGCTAAGTATTTACATTGTACGTACCAGGATATATACTTGTTAATTGATTTGAGTCGACAGTTTGATTTCTCTACATACAGGTCCATACTTTTTTTGACCTAAAGTTGAGGCGAACGTTGTGGGAATTTAAAACTGAAATATACGTACCATCATCACCAGAAGCAAGAATCAATCATCAGTTCCTTTATTATAACGCATGAGCTCTTGGTCCAGTACTCCAGTTGTTATGAGCTTTTGGTTAGCTGTTGTTTTTATACATCCATACTAATATTAATTTATTGTAGTAAATACTTTTTCTGTCTTAAAAAAAATGATATTTTCACTTTTTAGATAAAAATAGAAAGGTAAAAATATTACTTTTTCTGGGAGGGAAAGAATATAAATATCAGTCTCAAACAAATTTACCAGTAACCATTTGATTTGGGATGTTGATTTGGGATGTATCAAATTTACCAGTAACCATTTGATTTGAGATGTATGTGATTTTACCGCGGCATCTGCTTCAAGGCATAGGATGTACCTATGTTAATGCTAGTGGTAAATAAAAACTTCACCTGGCGGTAATGGCCCTAATAAAAAGTTCAAAAAAGAAAAGAAAAATAAATCAGTTCCTTTTCTTGTTCAGTCTGCCTGGAATTACTGTACTGCAGTGTACTACTGTTTCTGTGGGAGAGAGCTTTAAATTTGCACGCAGGAAGGAGGGGTCGAAAACTAGAAATACAAAGAGAAGTACATGAATGCATGATGCTGCTGACACGAAGAAACCGTGTCAAAGATGCATCATCATGAGCATCTATCTGGATATCTTTTTCACAGCTCGAGGTCTTTTCTAGGCACCCATTGGATTACTCCGAAGAGCCAAAACCTTGATTCTATTCTTAAAGATTTATGTGACTTTCTGTATAATATTAGTAAAAGTTGTTTACCGAGTTTAAGGAGGCACCTGATAGCCACATGAGATGATAAAGATTAAAGATTCAGGTATGATGATACTGCATAGTCAAACGCTGGTCTTCTTATAAGTCAGTGTTTGACCTCACCATAATTTCACTTCTGAATGTCTTAAACCCTTTTAACTAATATGGATTACCTCAAAACTTCAAAATAATCCATCATTGAACCCCTTTTACAAAATTCAATGTGAACTCCCCAGTCACTTGTACCTGTTCGTAATCGACGACTGACTTAAAAATGACAGAACCCCCAGTACACTGGACATTGAGAACCAAGGTCAGCCCCAGATTATGGATTTCTACTAGCAATCCACACTTACATTCATCGCTTGGTATAATAAATATGAGGCAATGTTCATTCAATCTCTGTACAGAAAGCAGTAAGAATAGAACGTTGAACCAAAGAAGTATATATATTTCAAAGCTTGATGTGTATATATATGAGCATGACTGATTACATTGGACAGACATAACAACACAAACTAACAATAATGTTAACACACTTGCAACAAAAAAGAAAAGAAAAGAACAATACCAAATAAGATAGACAACCCCTTCACTCACAAACAAATTCCATCTCAAAATTGATTCCTTTATTTTTGATAATATGCTACTACTGCTTATTAGTATTTTGATCTGTGGGTATCTGTGAAGTAGCCTCAGAAACTGCTGCTACTGCTTGAGCCACACTCATTGTTTGGTAATGAGAAGTCAAAGGCTGAGTATAATATATTTGAGCATGGTTAGGATCCGAGTACTCATAAGCATAGTTACCAGTATTAGGAGCTTGAATAGATTGAGATGGGTGATGCATTGGATGGTAACTAACAAAATGCGGCTGTTGATGCTGATCGGTAGCTGTGTGCATCATCTGTTGACCTCCAACTTGCCCTGGTGCAGTTGTTCTATAAACAGTTGATGCAGTTTCAGGTTGTTTAGGTGGAGGAGCAGATCGAGGGGGATACCCAGGATTTAGTGGGGCTACAGATGTTGAGATCATAGTAGGAGTTGGAGGTGTAGGAGGTCGATTTGAAGATATTTTCGATGTTTCACTCATATTTGGTTGCATAGACATGCTATAAGATTGAGTTTGATGAACGGGGACATAATACATAGGAATTTGTTGATCCATTTGATGGTGATGTTGTTGCGCTTGTTGTGGAACATACATTGGGTGATAGTAAGGTGATGAAATTGGTACCTGTCCTGCTCCATGTTGTTGGATGTAATGTGCACCAGTTGCAGAGATAAACTGGTGCTGTTGCTGTTGCTGTTGATCCAACTGTTGTGGAGGTAAAGCATACCCTGATTCCTGAATCTGTTGTTGTTGCTGCTGCTGCTGCTGCTGTTGCTGCATCTGAATTCGATAATTTAGGTCTGAAACATCTCTTTTTGGATCAACAGCAACTCTGCTATCACTTGGTGGAACTTGTTGGGCAACTTGTTCTTGATAATAAACTTGTTTTGGTCTAGCCATCATGTTTGGAACACTATTGTCTCTGTGAAATTAACAATCCAAATACGCTATTTTCAGAACTCAAAATTCAAATTTAACTATGCAAACTCAAAATCCGAGCAATTTTGTGTTTTCCAATTGCAAATTCTAAGATAATTTCCTGAATGAGAATTAACTTTTTAAAAATGAAAGAAATTTGTAGTACCTTCCAGTTCCATCAGGTGAGGGTAAATCAACTCCGCCACTAGTTTTCTGCTGCAATTGCGGCTGTGGAGGCTGAGGTGGTTTTCGAAACCCATACTCAGATCTCTCGTCATCAGAGTAAACCCGAGTATGGTTGTTTTCATTAACAACACCAAAAGAATTAACAGTACCAGAATGAACTCCAGCAGAGCCAGTAATAGTAGTAGGAAGTGGAGGAGGAGATGAAAGTAACGCAAAACCCCCTTCATGTTGAGGAGGAGCAATATTCATATGTGAAAAATGATCTTCTAATCCAACAACTTTCTGATCTTCAACATGAACCCTAATTGGAGGTAAATTAGACATTGAAGGTGAAGAAGTAGTAGACCCAAATGATGAATTAGTTTCCATCATAGGTGAATCAGGTATTGACTGAACATCTTGAACATTACCCCCCTTCATCTGTTTGTTTAAATTCCCCAATGATAAATCATTCTGATTATTCATTTCCACATGTTGATTACGATTATGATCTTGACTACGAACAACATCATCTAAACCTAACAAACAATTAACAGAAGCAGAATCAGCAGATAATCCTCTAGGTAAATTCCCAGAACCATTCAAAGCATCAACAAACCAAGATTCAGATTTAGAATCATCAAGTAATGAACCCATAGAAGCAGCCGTTTCAGGTTTCGAAAAGAACAAAAACAAACGAATCCTTGATGTTTTCACTGAAGTAGCTGAAGTACGATCATATTCCTCAATCATATTCTCGAGATCTTCATCAGTTGATACTGAAATCAGTGAATCTAAATCTTCATTTGGTAATTGATATTTCAATGTAAAAGAACGACCGTTTAGTAAAGTTCGTGAGATTTTGGAGGAAAGTGAAACAAGTGATGAATGACGATCCACAACTACAATACGAGTATCACCACCAATATAGCACAGAGATTTATCATGTGGTCTTGGGATTATATGACCACCGTAACTACACATGAGACGGAGTTTTGAATTTGGGAGGACTTGTGGTAATTGTTGTTCATTATCCCATGAATCGTTGTTTCTTGAACGAGGTGATGAGTCTATTGAGTCTGTGTATCCACTACCACCTCCTCCTCCGCCGCCGCCACCCTGGTGGTTGGTTGTTGCTGTTGTGGTGGTTGTGGAGATTGGTGAGGGTGGTGGTGGTGGCAGTGATGGATCCATTTTGTTTGATGGTGGGTGGAGGTGGAGAAGAAACTCCACACAAGTAAACTGAAATTAAAAAAAGGGGAGTGGGTTATTAGAACTTGATGCTCTTTATACGCTTCTAAAATCTAGCTCTAGCTTCTATTCTTTTTTTCCTTCTTCTTTTTTTCTCAATCGGTTTTCTCTTTGCTCAAAATTAGACTTCAGCCCTTCAAGATTTTTAATGTTTTTTCTTTTTTTACTTTATAGAGGGGCTAATGGTAAAGCACCTGACCTGATTATAAACCTCCTAGAGCGTCCACTGTTGAAGTAAAAGCATGGACTATATCTAAATTTGACTTATAAATCAATTACAGTGGAAAGGAGTAAAATAATATTTGGTATGGTCTTTTAGGTTTTAAGACTAAAAAAAGTATGAAACCGTGACCAAAACTAAATATACTCGTGCGTAGGTATAGTGAGCGTTTTAGATTCGACGTGAGTATAATGAGCGTCTGAGGGTTGAGCGGTAATATAGTGAGCATCCCAGTGGAGCGGAGATATAATGTACGCTTCACTAGACGTAAACTATACGTACGCATGATATCATGCTTGCTAGTTAAAGCATACATTTAATGGGGAGGTTGCAATACTTGCCCTTGATTAAAGCATACATTTAGTGGGGTGACTGCAATACTTACGCATGTACTCTAGATGTTAATTTTATTAACTTCTCATATCATACGTTTGTATAGTGTACGCCACACACTAAGCGTTTACTAATCAACGCCTCAGTCAGGCGTGAATTATATCAGCGCTCAACCATTGGATGAGTTTCATATCAACGCTCAAATATCAGGCATTATTTATATCTACGCCAGACTAAACTTTAGTCTTCTGTTGTTGTGTTTGATTGCTGAAAAGACCAAATTTTATTGGTCTTTGGTATGATTTTTGGTATTTGGTCGAATCCATGATTGTAGACGTTATTAGTCCTTGCCCTGACAAGGTCAAATATATTTTTTGTGGGTTAACATTCACTGTTAACTGCAAAAATAGTTTAATTGCTTTCGCAACCGATTTAAATATCATGTATTTGAAAAAGAATAATCTACATAAACACTTTAATTTATTTATTCAAAGGCCAAAAATAATCTATCAGACGATTCAGACCGTTAAAAAGAGAATCAAAGACAAGAGAAAACATCTACAAAAACTAGTCTAAAAGTTCTATGTTTCATTTGACCGTGGAAAACTGGAACCTAAATTTGAAAAGGCCAGAGAATAAAGGGCTAGGTAGACGTTCCCTTATTTTTGGTCATAACCCTTTTACAAATGTTTTTCATTAATCCATTTTGGGTAATTGCATTGATTTTCCAAAGATACATTTCTTTTCGTAAGGTTTAATTTACTAATCCAGTTTTGGAGTCCAAATTTGGTGCACCCCACCAAAACTGGGGTGCACATTCCGTTCCTTTTTATTGGTCCAAATATGTAAAGTGGTTTCCATTATTTTCTTTTTTTTCTTTTTTTTCTTTTTTTCTTTCCTAAAACTCTTATGAGAACTGTCATCTCTTCCTACTTTTTCTCTCCTCATGTTTCTTCGATCTTCCTAGATTAACTGTAGAAAATCAAAAAAGTAAAACCAGGTCTGGTAATGGAAAGGCTGGTCTGATGTGCAACTTGCAAAGAAGATAGCCTTAGTGGCCCATATGACCGAAAGAGTGAGGAAAGAGCACGACAACGCACGATAATGAGTCTCGCTGATAGGATTCTAATGAGAAAATGATCTTTCGGGGTTAATTCGACCTTCTTTCCAATGCATTTCTTAGGTCTTTCAGGTATGCCACGTCGTATTCCAGATTATCCAGATGTTTATGCTGGATGGAATTCTCATAAGCGTTTCATTGAATTTTAGCACGTCATCTTGATCCACTTGCATCTAGGAAGTGAACCAGAACTGCTCATGTAGAGAATTAGAGAGGACTGCTTCTCATAGAGATTGATGGTCGATTCCTGATCATGAAATAATAAAACAAATGTTCAAATCTTTAAGAAAAACTTAAGGTTTGATCTGCAAGTCTTTAGGGCTCCACCTTGTGACTCTGATATTTTGACCATTTGAAATAAAGGATACAGGGGATCAATTTCATCTGCATGTGAGATTCATGTGATGCAGAACATATGAAAAAAATAAAGCTTCAAAATGGTTAATATGTTTGAATTCAAATACTGATTCTGATTTAAGAACACTTGCTAATTAAGCTTTTACCATGTCCCATGATTTAATAGATTAATACCATGAGCAGATCAGAGCTCGACCTCTTTTACCCAACAAATCATTGGAGTTTTTGTAAGTTAGTTAGATAGTGCTTACAACTGGATTTGAAACTATAGTTGTATCAAACTAAGGTGAAACCATTACACTGATATAGATTGTAGATTCAATTTGATAGATGAGTTTGCTTTGAATTGGGAGAGACGAGAGAAAGGTAGACGGTCTAGAGAGTCGTCTATTATTTTCTAATTCTCAAGAACATAAACTAAAAAATATAAGATAAATTAGAAAGAAGGTGGTTTTTTAGATTTTATAAACGAATAGAAAAAACCGGAATGTGCACCTGGTTATGGAGGGGTGTATAAATTTGGACTCCCAGTTTTGGGTAACTGAATTGCTTGCTTATTTATTTATACATAAATTATGTTGCTGATTTTTTTCTTCCCATGCATATATGGTCCATGGATGGGAGATGCATGATGAAACACTTGGGAGAGAATGTAGGAGAGATCCACTGCGTTAGGACAGGTAGTTCCCAATCCATTCTTCCTTTTCTACGAGACCATGTTGGACTGACTGAGTCTTGAACGCAAATTGAGTTCAGCTAGGTTGGATATTGCTGGCCTACCGACAACTTTCTCTTTTTTTCTTTTCTTTCTTCTGTGTGTCATTATGTGACTTTTTTTATATAGTTATTTTTATCTGCTATATCACTAGCCGAGAAGCTGAAGCCCATAGTTTACTCAAATATCTGATTCTCTAATGAGTGATTTATTTCTTTTGTTTTTTGCTCAACAATTGAATTAAACTATTGCATCCGTATTTTTATTTATTTGTATTCAAAACTGATACTGTATGACATTGGTCAATCTTCTTTGACCTTATTCCATTGGAACAAAATACGTTCAATAGGATTTCAGTACTTCCCCCAAAATTATAAGCAGCATAAAAACTTTCCAAAATTTCAGTGAATCCCTTAGGTTCAAAAGTCTAATCCAAATATGATTTTCTAAAAATAAAAAAAGAATTAATAAGAGTGAAGTAGGTACTAAGAGCAATTTCAATGGACGTTGGTATTTTAGCTAATATGTCAAGTCGTGTTGTTTGGAAAACTCAATTTTTTATACCGGGAGAATTGGCAAATCTAATTAGTGGACCTAATTTTTGTATAAATAAATATGTTTTTTAATTAGTGGAGTTTGTTTTTTATATAAAAAAATAATTTTTTAATCAAATGGGATGGGTTTTTATTTTAAAATCTATATATATATATAAATTTAAAAGAACAACTTAATTAAATTTTAATAAAAAACTATCTCCCTCGGTCTAAGTTGAGTCGGTCGTTTCAGGTTAATTCGATCGATTCAACTTGAGTTTCGATTGGCAAATTAGTACAAATACCAATTTGTCAACGTATTTTTTATATTTGTCAATCCCATTGTAGGATGGTAATTAATAAATTAACCAATATACCAACCCCACTGGTTTTGCAGGAGGAAAAGAATGAAATTATTTGATAAATCATATCATACGATTCATACTACACTCCGCGCACACACACAAATATCGATCATAAATGAGACTTTATGTGTATCCGAACACCTACTTTAAGATTTCCTTTTACCATTAATCTATTGTAGCTTAAACGAGTATTCTCATTAAAAGAAAAAGCTTTGGGAAATCATTTTTTAAAGATAACCGTTAGATCTCGATAGTAAATGTTACCTATGGTCAAATACACACCTTTTTTGATGTACTCCCTCCGTACCTATTATATAGATGGAGAAGTTGAAATCTCTTAGATTAAGAAATTTTTGGAAAATCTGAAATTTTTATCAACTTCTTAAAAACAAGAGAAAAACCCATCAACTTCTTATCCTTCTTTTGGTCAGATCTAATCCTTTTGGGTCTAGATCTGAGCAAAGATTTTCTTGTTTTTAGTAGTATTGGATATAGTTGATTTCGATTTGTAACTATTTTGTTTCTTTCTTAATAATTTCTTCGTTATTTAAAGCGATTTTTATCTTCGCAATTAGGGCGATTTTTCTGCACTTTTACAGTGTTTCTTTCTGACGATTTGTTCGTGTTTGGTTTTCTTGATAAAAGTACATAGGCGATTCGACACGGGCGAAGATCAAGTTCTTCTTCATCAGAAAAATAGATCTAGGGTTTCGGGTTAGTCGCTACATGATGTGATCTGGGATTACCCAATAAAATAACCGCAATCGCACGGCGTCTAACTAGTAGACAACGGCAAGTA
>JAJJMC010015859.1:2716842-2780904 GCA_023531435.1 Papaver californicum | reverse complement strand
CTCTTTGGATACCAGAAACAGAAGTCATAAGCAAAATGTTTTTGCTTTACAAAAAGTTAACTTTTTTGCTTGTGGAAGTCATTCTGGAATTGTGTACCCGAACTAACTTCTGACTTTTCTGGTTCCAGAAATCAAAAAATAACTTTTGGAGTGACAAGCAGAAGTGACTTCTGCTTCTCCAGAAGCAAAATGTTTTTGCTTCATAAAAAGTTAATCTTTTTGTTTCTGGATGTCATTCTGCAATTGTGTATCCAAACTCCGATTTTTCTGCTTTCAGAAATCAAAAAACAACTTCTGGAATGACATCCAAACAGGTTGAGAAAAACTTCTCATCTCCTAGATTACTTAATGAAATTTTGAAAGTATAAGGTTTCAGTGAGTGGTTCGGATATTAATTTTTTTTGACAAAAAGGGAAAGTTCATTAATCGTTGGCTCAAACGAGCAAAAATACAATAACATTTAAGCCCATTGCCGAAACAGCCGCCAATAAACCGACAACCTTCTACCGCGTACTAATTGGAGGCACATTGCAGGCAACTAAAGAAGCCTGATCGGTATATAAGACAAAAACAAGATAACTAGTTCAATCAGTGCAAGGATAAGAAAGAAATATTAGACAAGGGGCAAAGAAACAACCTAATCGTGATGGTAATATTAATTGAGCCAAGTTCCAGTGGATCAACAAAGATTCATACTGACACTACCTACAATCTTTTCCACAAAATTCCAAGAGTAGGCAGCATGCATGCCACAGGAGCACACAAAGTGCAAGAGGAATTACATGCTACTTCCAAACGGATACCTGAGAAATCAATGCATACAGGCTGATCAAAATTGAACTGTATGAAGAATATTTGTGCCCCTGATCAAATAAGTGATTTACATACAGTAAAGCTTCCTAGAAAATATGTTGTCTGTTTCCCTACCCTAGACTTCGACGATCAACAGTTCATTGATGACAAGCACTTAGTTGATTCATTGAAATAATGTCTACTGCTCTTAGGCCAAGTATTATGGTGAGTAATTTGTTTGGCTATGGCTTAATCTAGTTCAAACACAAGTACTATGGGTTATCGTTTGGCTATAACGTGGCCAAAACCTTTGGTTTGGTTAGAGGAGGGATCATATCTGATCCCTTCTCTAGCCAAGCCATAGAGACGGATACTTGGTTTTCGTCATAAAATTATACTTTATGGAATCCCAGTATTTATCTCATTTTTGACGGATTTTAAGAATCCATCTCGTAATAAAACCTAATTTGATTTTTTACCTATTATTAACTCATATTATTTGAACTTCAATTATTTTATTTTATTCTTTTCCTATTATTTCTTCAATATATTTTTCTTTTAACTATTTTATTTACTCCAAAAAAAATCATGTTATTTCTCCAAATTTCTATTTTAATTAGTCGGTTTTTACCTATATAAACTCATAATATTTATCTTTTAACTTTTTTATTTAATCTAATTGTTTTTTCCTATTATTTCTCCAATTTTCTATCTTAATTAGTCAATCTTTTTACCTATATTAACTCATAATATTTCTATTTTAACTATTTTATTTACTACGAAAAAAAATTCTATTATTTCTTCAATTTTATATCTTAATTAGTCGGTTTTTTACCTATATTAACTCCTAATATTTCTCTTTTTAACTATTTTCTTTACTCTAATTTATTTTTTTCCTAACATTTCTCAAATATATTTAACTATTTTATTTACTCAAATTTCTTTTTTTCTATTATTTCTCAAATATATTTCTCTTTATTAGTTTTAAATCTATAAAGAACACTAAATAAATAAAAAAAAGAATTGGGCACTATTTAGACGGATACTCAATAAGCCAGGCGATAGTTTTTTACCATAGTACAGTTTTTAAGCTCCTTTTGCTTGGCTATAATAAGCTATAGCCAAGCAAAAAGGCCTCACCATAGTGCTTGGCCTTAGAGCAACAACCAGGCAAGTCAGTATCTGTTCTACCGGGAACATCTCTGACGAGGTATCAACTTTTACTGGGAATACAGAAAAAACTAACTATTCCATTTTTCAGCACAAGGAGAAAAACCCCGAAGCATGGGCGATCGTTACAACCAAGAGTGGGAACTTTCACACTACAAGGAACTCTAGGCAGCTGATGTATTTCTTTATTCCAGATCTTCCTTGAACAAGACTAAAAAGTCTGTTGCTGTTATCATGACTAAAAGTGAGTTGGTTTATACTGCTGTAAACATACCTCAAGCAGCATTTCAAGTGCTCTAAGCATAAGAGTAAAGTGAACAGATAAAAGTCAAAAAGGGTTTAAAACTTTCCTTTTTCTTGATCAAAGTAGATCAGTCTTCTTCATTGCTCATAAGATCAACAGGATTTCATCGAAACTCTTAGAAAAACACTACTTGACTTGCAATAATAGAGGATTCTAACATATATATAGATTATAGGAGCTTTAATAGTTCAAAAGGAGCACACCATGCATACATAGAGAAGGTAAAGTTAGGAAATCTATAACTCCACATGCAACTTATATCGTCAGATGTTCCGGTGAATACCTCACCTAATAGTAAACTCACGTAAGTTAAAAGTAAGCTCATACCCGACTAAGCAGTCTCGGGTACAGAAGTATGAAGACAATTAACTTAGTGCATGAACTATGCTGATTAAGTTGGCAATTGTAACTCTTGCTCTTTGGTAAGACGAGCTGACAATTGCGATTCTTTATATTTGATGTCTTTTCTCCTTTTCAAAATTGTTTCAGCCTGGTCACCTATCTGATTAAAGATAGTCAAAATGAACCCAAACCATATGACTTGATCGAAAGGAAATGCCCTTTCAAGGGCCTGCAAAAGAAACATATAATAATAATCAGTATATTGTCACATCCATAATATTAGTATTAGACATGGGTAAATTAGCTGCTCAATCCTCCTACAGAACTACTAAGAGTAGAAAGCAAAAGGAAATAAAGGGATACAAGGGGCTTACAAAGATAGCATTGCATTCATCCCTGAGCTGCTTTGCTTCCTCAGCAGGCTGCTCAAGCCGTTCACAGGCACTTCGAAGTTTATCATCCCTAATCTGATCAAACACAATCACAATAAGGAGGATAGTGGGGAAAAGTAAGAAGCAACAAAGGTGTTTGATTTGAAAAAGATGAATAAATCCAATCCAATAATGGAATAACATTCTTACTAGAGTATTTTTGGTCTCAGATCCTCCTCCATTCTTGAGGCTTGTAGTGCCACTGGAAAACCTCCAATATAACATTTGTGCAACATTTTTTTAGTGCCATGTGACCTGTCTTTGTCTTCTGCTTCCCTAACAAGTAGTAACATGGATTTAGAATCAACAGAACACCACCAGCCAGATTTAAAAAGTTGAATTTTACAAAACCCCCTAGTATTTCACAACACCAAATCAATCGGAACAACAAACAACATATATATTATAATGTCATAAAAAGGCCTAATTTTTTAAACATTTTTTTTAAAAGCCCTAATTTTTCAAACATACATGAAACTTTAGAAAGCCCTAATTTTTCGAACAGAACCCTAATCTTTCAAAGAAAAACCTAAGAAAACTTGAAACTCACTCCTAAGAGATTAATATGAAACTCGAGTACGATAATATCAACGGGTAAACTAAGTAAGATCCGAACAAAATAAAGAAAAATACTAAAACATATACTATCGATAATGGTAAACGAGACCTTAATCGATATTATTTTATATATTTATATAAGTAAAAAAGAGAAGGATCGATTTCTTAGTGCTTTGCCTGCCTGCCTGCCTTCAAAGGAGGATGAGGAGAGTTGTGTTGTGCGACAAGGGAGGGAGGGAGGGAGGGAGGGAGGGTCTCAACGATGATTCTTTGTTGTTTCGACAAAAACAAGTTTTATTCTATTTTATGGGTCCTGTTAACTTGTATGTTAGGATTAGGGGTGAGCATAGGCCGGTATTGGATCTGTTTTCATTTCATCCGTATCCAATCCAATTTATAACGAATTTTAAATTTAGCATCCGCATCCTATCCAGCATCTAACGGATTTGTATCCAATGGATGTACGGATGAATGGATTGGATACGGATAATCCAATGGATTTGTTTTATACTTAAAGTTTATAGTAGAGAAATAGAAGTAACAAGTTTATAGATCACTTGAAGAGGAAGAAAAATCTGACCCTTTGAAATAAGATGTTTTTGATGTTTGGGATCAAGTATGTCCACCAATACATATGTTGGTCTTGTATCTTATAAGATCATCAAAGTATGACATGAAAGGAATACATAATTTGGCAAAAAACAAATGTACTAACTTTATATTTGTATTGAAAAAGTTTGATAAAAAATGTACTAACGGTTTCGGATGTCCAACGAATTTTTAAGGCTGCACCTGAGCCCAATCCGTAATCCGTTGGATTTTTCAAAAAAATCTCATCCGCATCTAATCCATTAGTGAACGGTCTGGGCACCCACCCGCTAAAATACGGTTGGTCCGGATCGAATCTGTGGATTTCGGGCCAAATACTCACCCCTAATCAGGATACAAGATAGGGATTCACAATCATGTTATATTGGGACTACGAGAATTATTTTGGCCCTATATAATTTTACATCCAACTAGATAGAAGGATAAGAGGTGTCTAATTAGATATTATCAAAAGTACTAAATTACACTCACAAAATATCTGCAGATAATTTTATCTGTCGTAGATTCAATTAACACAAGATGTCTGCAGATCCCTCTAATACTATATGCACCTCAAAAGGCATAAGGTGTTGCAAGTGGGATGCCTTGAATTAATTTGGACCAGATTGAGAAGCATTACTAGTCCAAGGGAAGATTTCTGATAACATCTTTTTGAAGAGTGTCTTTCACTTTGATATTCTATTGGGTATTTACTTTTGGGGTGGCTTAAGATGTTCTTTCATATCCATTTGGTGAAGATGATAATCGATCTCAATTCAGTAAGAGGTAAGTCACTTATCAAATTATATTTCAGTTTAGTTTCTTTGTTTACATAATTTCAAGCTTAATCTGGACATGTAAAAATCTAAAATGTTAGATAAATGTCAAATAATTAAATGTACATGGTTTCTGAATAGTGGGCATGTATTTTAAAGTATGGTTATTGACATCCAAGACAAAAGAGAAAGCTAGGATTTGATACATGTGCACAGAATATGTTGATAGTGGACCTTATCAGAATCACGTTTAGTAAGTCTACAAAACTTTTTGAGGTAATTTTCAATAAGTAATTTGGATTTTTATTTTGTGGGACTAATTTGGGTTTCTTTTATGGACCCATGGTTGATTAGAATGAACACATTAGTTATGATTATGGATTATGTTTTAAAAGGGTTTGTTTACTAAATCTTAGTCATGAAATGTGTTTAATTTTTTATATTTTTTATTGCAGATCCATCGACTACAAATATCACCAAAGAAAGTAACAGACCTAGTAGGGGCTACGCATTTAAATTCTGCTGCTGGATTCGCTAACATGGTGAAACTGACTATGACAACTGTAACACTTGCTGAGGTGAGTCGTATTTTCCAGTCGTCTCTTGGCAATCAGTAGACGAGCCGAGATGAGTAGACGAATGTTTACTAGAGAAAACAGAAAGTTAATCTTAGAACTTGCAGGGTATTGTGCATAGAGATGTTAATCCGAGAACTGTCTCTTTCCCCGTAAGCTTATGAAAGCTTACCTCGACTTCAATCACACAATGGTAATTGATGCTTCATCTGGTTAATAGAACTGTATAACATTTTCACATCCAAACATATTATAAGTCTTTCATCTAAGTTTCTGTGAAAACTGGATTTACAACATAAATACAGTACCACTGGTGAGATTTGTTTCTTTTTTTTTTATGTACCTGACAATTAGATTATATACATATGGTCTCCTTATTAAACAAACTTAATACTCATTTTATAAATTTGTATATTTTTATCTAATTTGCATCATGCTATATTTTTTTTTCATGTTGATCAAAGGTGTTTGCTTCCCCTTGGTTAGTAGCCCAGGTTCACAATTGGGTTTTGATTGAATATTTCTAGCGCTTAAATAAATTCTTTGCGTAGGTTTACGATGAAAACTCTCAAAGCTATGTGAAACTAAAGTCTAATTGGTATAGTTTTGGTATATAGTCTAATGGGCTTTTGTGTAGTTTGGCATTAAAATTACCAATCAAATATCTCACAACTCTAGCTATATAGTTTCGTATATGTACTTTCATGTTATCTAAGCATTGCATCGTCAAAACTATAGTCTAATCGGTCAACTTATTTCTGGTGTAATGAAAAGCAGTGCATGGTTCTTTATGCTGATTCGACTCCTAAACTTCTCTTCTATATGGTATTACATTAATGTATCAAATTCAAACAGTACAACTCAAACTCATTGAGAAGGGGGTGATATACAATTATTATTTTTAGAAATAATTTGACCACGGAGGAATTTTAAATTTCTTTACGCCTTCAGCTAAATGGTATATCCAGGTTATAATAAATATGATTAAAATTGGTTATTTTGTTGTCTTCTTTTAGTACTCTGGTAGTTGCCTTATGTTTCATCTATTTCAGGTTCACTAAGCGAATGGAATGGTATTATTAATGGTTACCAACATCATTATTGAATTTATGGTGCACTCGGATGATGTTAGGGTATCGTGAGGGAATAAAATCCAAGCTATACGTGTCCAAAAATTATAGGAGAAAAAACGAATTATGGTGGGACGAGAAATACTGAAACAAAATCTTTGAACAAGTGCTGAACTGATATGTGAAAAGTCGATGAGATCTGAACCTGGCAGCGTTAATGCATGATCGACACGTGGGTTATGGGAAAGCGAGGCACACTACTCAAAACAGACAGCCTTGCTGCCTGACTGACACCAGGTTGCGGGAAAGCCTGACACAATAAAGAGTAATGATGAGTATTGATACATGAGAGACACGTATCAACTTTATAAGTTGCGGAAAAACAAGAACTAAAGCATGACAAGTTACTTTGAAGAGCCACGTGTCAAACATGCTATTATTCTTGTAAGACCGCAACGTTCATCCAAATCCAAAACCAATAACTTAAATACAAGACCGCAGAAGAGTTGCGGAATAACCAGTGAGAAACTACGAGAAACAAGCAATGCGCATGATAAGATTTGCGGGAGGCATGATCAAGTCGTACAGAAAGTGCAAATAAGTTTTGCGGGACAACATTTCACACCAAGGATGGATAAGAATAGATAGGTGGAAAGGTAAATTGGAGGGACCCATCAAATTGACTATAAATATCAAGCTCATAAACAGGAAAAGGGACTGGAAATACTGGAGAAAAATTAGACTTAAGACATAAAATCATAGCAAAAGTTTAGGTATGAGACTTGTGAAATTTTTTAGTTAAATTGATCCTTGATTAATATGATTATGATTTAATAATATACTTTTCTTCTGTAATGTATGATGATGAATAATAAACATGATACAAATCTTTTTACCCATGGATGTAGACAACTTGATTGTCGAACCACGTTAAATGTTTGAGTCAATTCATTTCAAGTTGTGATTGATTACCATCTACTAAAGGTTAATATGAGTTGATTTTATGATAAGGAATCGAATTTTCTATGCTTCAATGGGGCTTCTTCCTATACCTATGAATTCCATTGGACCCATTTTATTGGTTGTGATACAAAGACACCAGATTTTTGGTAATCACAATTTGGCGCTAGAAACAGGGAGGTAGTAAAGAATTTATTCTACCTGTCAAAATTTTCATCTTTAAAATCTTGAATCGTATTATGTTAGAAAAAAAAATTCCCTAAAATGCAATGATTAAGAGGCATATTGAATTTTTTTTGCATAAAGTTTTACTCTGAACTAATCAGTTGATGTATATATAGATTTGGTCATTATGTTCATACACAATATTTCATTATTTCATACCTATTATACATGTTTAATTGACTAGGATGATATTTAAATCATAGATTTGAATATTTAGTTCAAAAATCTTCGTCAAAAAGTTATGTTACGTATATCTAGTTCATGATTTTTATGTTTAACTAAATTTTTTATTCTTACAAAAACAGTGAAATAAGTTTTGTATCGAATTTTCGAACTTGATATTAACTTGATTGCACTTGAACTTGTAAAACCTATAGTCAATTAGAAAGTTACCCAATTTATGTGTGATGTTTTAAATCTAAGTTGAATATTTTTTGTCAATCAAATTGCATTATATATATTTATTACGAATGTTAAAACCTTTTGAAACACAACTTATTATCTGAACTCTTTTAGAATATCGGCAAAGAAATTCCTACAACAACATAAGACTGAGCTAAGAAGAAATCACAACATCTCAAAAGAGACCACAAAAATGGAAACAGTGACACATTGAACCATGCAGGATCAAGATGTCAATACAGGAAATTTTGGGAGTCAGGCAATAGAGGTTCCTCAAGAAAGGGAGATAATGGGAGAATCACAAGGGCAACAACCCATGAATGATCAAGTAAATTTTTTTGGAAATCAAACAACTAGTCATTCATCTGAAGAAACTTCACAAAATAGTATTGACCATATTCAACAATTAATGGAAGAAATGGATGAAATGTGCAAGGTGCAACAGACTTGTGCGGAACAAATTGCACTTTTGACCTAAGAAAACCAAATGCTCAAAGAAAAAGCCCAGCATGATGCGGAACCATCCACAACTAGAATACATGGGCAAGAAGTAAGCTCCAACAGACCCGCAAGAAGTAAAGCAAAAGTCAATAAATATCAGAGAGTGATGATTGTGGAACCCGCACGTCAGCGGAATGAACCAGATATATTGGATTTTGATGATTCAGAGTTGCAAAATAACAAATGAAGAAATTATTGTGAGGACATGGAGCAAATGCGAGAAGAAATTAAAATTTTGAAAAATAAAGAGGGTGGGCGATTAGAAGAAGTGTTAAAAGAAGCAAGAAGAACGTCGTTGGCACCACACCTTGCATATGCGTCAATACCGCATAAGTGTAACATTCCCATTTTTGAATGCTATGATGGGACAAAAGATCCAACAACTTACCTGAAGTATTACAACCGCATCATGACCCGGTGGGAACAAGATGATGTTGTTATGTGCAGGTATTTTCCGTCAAGCTTGAAAGGGATAGCCTTAGCATCTTATGATAATCTTTCATAGGGGTCAGTGCATTCCTACACACAATTGACCCGCAAGTTCCTAGAGACCTACATGTATAACAAGCCAGCGGATGCAGGGATGGACAAACTATTTTCTCTTGCATCATGGACAGAGGAGACATCCGAGATTATACATATCGTTGGCAGACGATCTGTCAAGCAGTAGGGGATGTAACCCCAGAAGTTGTTATCAACTGTTATAAATGGGGGATAGCCAACCGAGAAAGCCAACTTTTTATTGATATTCATGACAAAAACCCGAAAACCAAAGGGGACTCAGAGATATTATTGAAAAATTTACAAGATTGCAGGACATACAAAGGCAGCATCCCAGAATAATATCTCATCATCAGGGAAATGCCAACATGGTAAATTTTGTAGAACAGTCAACCAGTTGCGGAAGAAACTCCTGACATTGAATCAAGGCAAGGTAAGTCTGAAGATAGAAAAAAGTTTATCCTCCAATTTGAGGAGCAAATTTTCACTAAGCTCGACACCTCTTACTCAGAAATCCTAAATGCAATAAAGAACATACAAGATTTTCAATGGCCATGGACAAAAGAAAAGTAGCCTTCACACATGCAGAATTTGAAGGAGTATTGTGAATATCATTGCTATCGGGGCCACTCCACAAGGCGATGCAGGAATCTAAAGATGCAAGTGCAAAAGTTGATCGATGCGGGGGAACTAAAGGAATTTATTTATTTACCTGATCCTCCACCAAGACTCAATAAGGGGAAAACTGTAAATGTTCCTCAAAACGATCAAACTATTAATATGATTTCCTATTTTGAATCGGGTCAATCATCCATGAGTGCAACTATTGATAAGAAACTGCATAAAAGGGTTCACAGTCATGAAGTCTTCAAGGTTGCGCGAAGAGTTACAGAAGCATGGGAATAATGGATGGCATCCTCGCTAACTTTTTCTTCGGGCGAGGTTGACCAGGAGATTGAAATGCAAAATGATCCGCTAGTGCTTACATTGCCAGTATCTGGTTGGAATGTGAGGAAGATTCTTATGGATGGGGGCAACTCTCTTAACGTACTATTTTATGATACCTTCCAGAAGATGGGATTAAAAGATGATCAGCTTACACCTTCTTGCTACACAATCTATGGGTTTAATGGATTAGCTTCGAAACCAAAAGGGGAAATCTTACTTGATGTTGCAGTTGGACCGATAAGTATTCTGACTAAATTCAGTGTAGTGGAGGCTCCATCTCCATACAACGCCATCACTGGTAGACATTGGGTCCATCAATTGAAAGGGGTAACTTCAACATATCACCAATACTTGCGATTCCCAACACCGCAAGGAGAAATGGAGATAAAAGGAGATCAGAATGATGCAAAATCTTGTATTCTAACAGAAATCCGCATGAATGAAGAACGACAACAGCAGCAACGAAATAAGAAAAAAGAACGAAAGATTAAGGCTAAAGAAGAAGCTCTAAGCCAATATATGATTAAGACTGCGGGAAGTAAGGCAGTAAATGAAACAAATGAAGGTATTTCAATAAAGGAAAGCATGCCGAAAATTGATGAAGGAAGTCTTCCAGCGTAACAGTTAAAGGGGGATCCCACACTACTAGGAGCTCCCAAATCCACTTTTACATCCATCAAAGAAACCAAAATTATCAACATAGGAACAGAGGAACTCCCCAGAATGATTAAGATTGGAACGCTGATGGAAACAGAAAGGGAGCATAATTTGGTCACTCTACTTAGAAACTATATGGATATTTTCGCATGGAAGATGGAGGACATGCCAGTATCTATCCAAGTATTGTTCAAACCGCAACAACTTATCAGCGGTTGGTAGACGCAATTTTTAAACCATGAATATGCCGCACTCTCGAAGTTTATGTAGATGACATGCTGATAAAAAGTAAATTTTCAAATGATCATTTACAAGATTTGCAAGAGTTATTTGAAGCCTTGCGAAAATTCAGAATGAAAGTTAATCCCGATAAATGCATTTTTGGAGTTACGTCAAGAAAGTTTTTGGGGTACTTAGTTACCAAAAAAGGGATTGAAGTTGATCCGGCAAAAATTCAAGCGATTGTTGACATGCCGTCTCCAAGGAATGTTAAAGAAGTACAGAAATTAAATGGTTGTTTGGCCGCACTCGGCAGATTTATTGCTAGATCATCGGACAAATGCAAGCGCTTTTTGACACTTTGAAAAAGAAAAATAAATTTGTATGGAATGAGAATTGTGAGCAAGCCTTCATAAGTATTAAAGCTTATCTCGCCACATTGCCTGCACTACAAAAGCCAGAACCTGAAGAAGTGCTCTCCTTGTACATAGTCGCAACAGAACATGATGTAAGTGCAGTATTGGTACAAACAAATGACAAAGTAGAAAAACCAGTATATTACATTAGAAAAACTCTTAACCTTGCAGAAAGAAACTATACCAAAATTTATATTTTCTGACGAATTATGTGCGGGTACCAAGCAAAGCTCCGTTGGAGTCTGTACTGAAGAATGTGGGAAAAGTAGGAAGAATAGCAAAATGGAATGCACAACTGGAACAGTACCACATCATATTTGAAATACAAACCGTGCAAAAGTCACAAGTCCTAGCAGATTTCCTTGCGGATTTACCAATAGATGATGATTTTGAAATCCAAGGTTTGCCCGGAATAGAAGACGATGATTCCCAAGATATTCTAAGCTCTATAAATTCCCGCATATGGGAAGTATTTGTTGATAGGGAACAGAATAAAGAAGGTGCGGGAATTGGGATTGTGATTACAACTCTTATAGGAGACCGAATGGTACATGCATTTCGTCTTGAGTTTGGCGAACATACAAATAATATAGTGGAATATGAGGTTGTGGTTCATGCTCTACGACTCATCATTGAATTGGGAATTTATGATGTGCGTCTCACAAGTGATTCACAATTAATAATTCGGCAGGTTGAGTTGAAATATCAAGCACTTGATGAAGACCTGATAGAATACAAGAATCTTGTACAAAAATTGGCGCTTCAAATCCCAAATATAACCTTTCGGTATTTATCCAGGGATAAGAAATCGCCATGTTGATGCACTAGCATTTATTTCTTCAATGATAAAGGATCAAAACATTTCAGTAGTCAAAATTGGGCGCATTTATGAGCCGTCAATTAAGTTGTGGGCAGTTGAAAATATCGAAGAAGAAGTTGAAGAATATATTGAAGATGCAGCTGATAAAGATGATACAAATTTTCCACAAAAATCAGAAAAGAAATTATCCGGAGAAGATTGTAGGGTTTCAATACATTAATATTTACAGGACGGGATTTTGCCCGCAAACACTAAAGAGGCAAGAAAGGTGCAATCGAAATCTGTGAATTATCATTTGCGGGATAAAATTCTATACCGCAGATCTTTTTTGGGACCATTACTTCGATATCTATCACAAGAAGAAGGGTAGCAAATTTTCAAAGATATACATTATGGTGATGCAGGAAATCATAGTGGAAGACGGTCACTTGCATTAAAAGCAAAAACGCAAGGATAGTATTGGCCATTTATGCATAAAGATGGGGAAAATGTGGTAAAAAGATGTGAAGAATGTCAGCGTTATGCGAAAAGAATAAAAGCACCCGCAACAGAACTTAATTCTGTACTCAGTCCCTGGCCATTTGTAAATGGGGGATATACATTGTTTGACCATTAGTGGAAGGTACTCAAAAAACAAGATATTTGATTGTAGCCACAGATTATTTTACCAAATGGGTTGAGGACAAAGCTCTTGCACATATTAGCGATACCGATGTTTTCAAATTTTTATTTGTGAATATAATCTGTAGATTTGGGATCTGGTAGCCACAGTCTCGGATAATGGACAACAATTACAAGGGAAAAATATTGACATGCTTTTCGAAGCATTTAATATTCAAAAGAAGAAGTCTACTCCACTCTATCCACAAAGCAATGGACAAGCTGAAGCAACAAATAAAACAATTGCCACGAATTTAAAGAAAACTCTGGATGACCATCATAAACGATGGTGTGAACAGCTTTATAATACATTATGGGCATATCGCACAACAAGAAGGGAGTCCACTGGAGAGTCACCATTTCTTCTCACGTATGGAGCAGAAGCAGTTATTCCAACGGAAGTCATTTTACCCACAACAAGAACATAAGCATGGGAGAAGAACTTGAATTCAGACTTAATGCTTGAAAAATTGGTTGACTTAGAAGAAAGAAGAAAGGTTACACTTCAAAGAATGGAAAATTAACAAAGAATATTGGCAAAAGAACATAATAAAAAAGTAAAATTGCGGAACTTCGTGGAAGGACAGTACGTTTTACGGCAAATCCCGGAATACCAAAGGGATAAAAAAGCAGGAAAGTTTGCACCTACATGGGGAGGACCTTATGTTATACAAGATATTGTGGGACAAGGATCATACCATCTGCGGAATATGGATGGGGAAATTCTATAACATCCTTGGAACAGACAATATCTCAAACCATATTATCCATGACCGATAATGTAATTCTACAATAGTTTGCGCTCATAATAGGTAAAGCAAACCAAATGCAATCTCTCTAGAAAGTCCAAATGAATATATATGACTGTTGGATTTTTCACAACAGAGATGCTTAACATGACATTAACTATTGTATCAGGTACTCTCCACTTCAGGAAGTGCTCACAACCAGCAATGCGATTATACAACAATTTGGCTTCATACTAGGTAAAGAAGCAGAATGTAATCTCTCTAGAAAGTCCATGTAAATGTTTATGAGTGTATGACTATTGGGTCTTTCGCTACAGAGATGCCTAACATGACATTAATTGTTGTATCATTCTCCGTTTCAGGAGACACACTAGGGATCGCATCCTAATTTCCTCCTGGCCAGAGAGAAGTTAGATATGCGCTTCAACCCTCAATGTAACTCAAGGTAAAAAATTTCCTTGTGGTTAATAAATTTACACTCATACAATGAACTAACAATCAATATATATTCTTGAATTGTTTTGCAGGGATAAAAATACAAAGAAAAATAAAAGTGCAAATACAATTTGGAAGTAAAGAAAAATAAAGCAACATCAAAGAAATCTAAGGAGCGGGACCATCAGTTTCAAAAGTAGGATTATCCGGGACATGTTTGCGCTTGTAAATTTTAGGAAATCCATCAGCTTGTACTTGGTCAAGAGTATTGTTGACTGCTTTTACAATTAAAACTCGAGTTTCGACTCTTAACCATGAAATATAAGTTTTTCTATTTTCAATTTCCATTTTGTACTGATTTACTTCGGTCTCACAATTTTGGACTTTTGTTTTCCGAAATTTTATCTTCCCTCTCTCAGAAGATAAGTCCCGAATAAGGCTTTCATTCTTCGCAGCTTCATGTTTTAAGTTATCTTCGGCTCTTTTAACTTTGGAAGATAAAAGCTCAAGTTGAGCGAGCGCTTCATTGCCTTGGTAGAGGCAAGCTCTAGATGAGATTGCGTTTCATTAGCTTTGATAGAAGCTAGCTCCAGCTGCTTATTGAGTTCTTCTACCCTAGTATTTACCGCACCAAGCTCACCCTCAGCCTTACCAGCTCTTGCGGTTGCATCCTTAAACTTTTCTTCAAAACCTAAAACAAAAGTAACGGGTTAATCAATGCAGGAATATAATATTAAAATTCAAATATATGGTAAAATAGGATACCTCTTGCGATGGATTCAAACTCTGTTAATTCGCGACCCATTGCATCCTTAGTAACATCGAGAAAATCGTATTCTCCTGAAAGCTTATTGTAATTGGCGTTGAGTTGTTGAAGATTTTCATGACACTGATTAGTTTTGTTTCATTATCCCGCAATCGATTTAATTTAGATGTGCACCTGGCTACTTCTTTGTGCAAACGGAAAATGTCGCTCTCACGATGAGGAATAGAATCAAATAAATTACGGATCTTAGCTTGAGCATCCGCAAGGGCTTTTTCTTTAGCATAAGCCTCTGAAGCCGAGTCGTCTCTGTCCTTAATTAGCTGAGCAATGTACGTAGAAAGATGTAAATTGTGGTACGATATGGAACGGGAAAATCCCGCAAGGATATTCTGGAGATCCACACAAAGCTGGCGGTTCTCTTCTTCCAATTTATCAGATACTGCCAGTGCCTCATAAATGCAATCTTTATTCCACAATAAGGTAGCTTCAAACTCTGTTTTCTTACGATCCTTCTCCCTGAATAAAAGCCGATGTTGCGATCCTAATTCATTATACTTCCGTATGACCAAATGATGACTATCAACAAGGTCGTTAAATCTTGTCTTGACTTCCACAATCTCATTGTTTACCCTCATTACATGATCTCTCAATTACGTACTTCTACGTTGCATCCTAGATATAAGTTCTGAATCCCCCGCTGATCTCATGAAGTAATTTAGAAAACAAGTAAAAAATTTAAGAAAATTTGAAAAGATAAAAAGAATTAAACCTTGATTCTGAAGATCAAGCAATTGTTGGCGGAGTACGTCATTTTCCCGCTTTAAACCCAAATCATCATTTTCTACAGCCCTAAATTGGGACTCCATCATTGTGGACCGCGCTTTGAAGAATTTGTACGCGGTATGTGCGGCGTTTTGACCCCGTGGAAGCTGCAGAATTAAAGTTATAAATAGAACTAAAAATAAGAAGAAATCAAAGGGTATAAAAATAATAATAAGAATACTTGTAGAAGAGCTTGTCGCGGGAAAGAATATACTTGTCCATATGCAAACGCAATCGTTTCCGTAAGAGAAGAAGGTTCGTTAAATGCGGAATGTGGGGTCAACAGCTTCACCTTGATCTTTTAACCAAACATCTTTAACCATTTCCTATTGTACAGCATGCATGCACTTTCACAAGCGTGAAACCAAAGCACTATTCGATTTCACTGGCAAAGAATTGCTTGGAACAGATAAAAGCTCCCTTGACATGTACCAATGGAAGGCTTCTTCTTCTTTTCCCAAGAGATTTGAATCTTCTGCGATCCCCTTCCCTTTACTCATTTGCGGGAACTCTTCGTTTGGCTGTTCTACATCAGCAACAACCACACTTGCAATATTAACCATGTCAGGTCCAGTTTCTGCCATGGTATTTATGGGCGTTGCTCTGGAATCCGCTAACTCATCTGCTTCTGCAACATGTGCTTGCGTATCCACCTCCATTGAAGTAATTTTAGGATCACCTTGAGTGATGTGATCCTCTTCATCAGTTGAATCATCTTCACTTGTGGCAGCTTTAAGTGGCTCATCAACTAACAAAGGAGAGAATTTAAGGAAAAAAAAAAGATCGGGAACGACAGTTTGGTGCGAGAAATTGATGGCAGCGTTTGAAATTTCTTCCGCAACACCAACTTCTTTCGCAGACTCAAAGTTTGTTATTTGAAGAAGTACATTATGCTCTTCTTCTTGTCTCTCTGGAGCGGAGCTTCCTTCACCTCTCAAGAATGGACGGCGAAGGGGAAAATCTCGAATTTCTCCCTCTTCCCTGTCCGTGGAAGCACGAGGTGCGCCCTTCACCTTCCTCCGACCCTGTTAATGAACCGCAATAATTTATTAAATGAAATTCCTAAGGGATATTATAATTCATCGGATTAAAACAATACCTTTTCTGCAAGGGTTGCGGCCTTGCACTTCACTCCCGCGTCACCTTTTGCGCTTTCATCATCTTGCGACTCATCTTGCGGCTAAAAAAAATAAAAAAATATAACTACCAGAGAGAAATGTTTACCATTAAGTAATACATAAAAAGACAGAGATAAACTTTACGTACCACGGTGACAAGTGGAAACTTGAAGTCAGAAAAATTTAACCGCCAGGGGCAGTAACCATCAAAACAAGTAAGGAGGTTGTAGACCACGTTATCGAGGACGGACCCATGGACCTTTAATAACCAAAGGAGTGCGGTACCATTTAAAATCATAATCTACGCAGATTCTTTCCTACAAAGGAGTCTGCGCTCCGGAACGAATTTTAATTTGGAATTATCAATTTCATGAAGTAAGCGGAATCCCTCACCACCTTTGCGGCCCGGACTAACACTCCACTTCTTATAATTCTTCGCAGAAACATTGTCTGAATACGTAGCATGAAAGTTTTCGACTGTGTAATGCTTACGTTCTGTAGGATCAGGAACGTAATAGGTAAAGTTGGTTCTTCCTTGGTTTTGCATACTGCATTCATCTAATATACGCCAACAATTTCCATTATATTGAGTAATGGATCGAGCTAAACAGTGTGGGGATTTGCTGCGGGATGCAAGAACCTCAAACTAAAAAGGATTTTTGCTATGGAACATAGGAAGCTGTAAACCCGCATCCAACACTCCCGCAGGAATTAATAACTTAGTGTTACTATATTTAAATCCTTTCATCATCTCCAAAAAAATTTCATCTTCAGCATGGTCGAAGAAGGAAATTCTGAATTGATGAAGATGATGCTTCCTTTTAAAATCTTCAAGATTTATCGATCTAAAGCTCGAGCTTGCATGAGCCCGTATATTTTTAGGAGCTGGATTATTGATTGCAACAGGAACATTTGCGGGCCTTGCTACATCAGAAGGACCTCTTGAGCTACCAGATTCACCCACTCCAATCTTTTTTGATGTAGCATAGCGGGATGACTTCCTGATTAAAGACTGGTCATCATAGTGAGAAACATCACCAGTAACTTTGGAATTATTCTTTCCAGCCATGATGAATTTCTATCTGCACAAGAAAGCAAGAAAAAATAAGTTTATTACGATCAAAAGCAAGAACAAAACAGGAAATTCGCAACGGAAAAGAACGACAAGATGATCATCACATTAAAATGCAAATCAGCCAATAATTTTCTGATCAGGAGAAAGAAGGGATCATAGTAAAACAACCGATCATCAAAAAGAGAGATCATCATCATCATTATCATCATTTATTCCAACAAATAATAAACAGATAAGAACATCATCATCGTTTTTTTCAATGATTAACCCAAAAAGGATCAGATACAGAGATTGATAAACAAACAAATACGAAAAGGAAAAAGCAAAAAGCAAAAGGATTACTTACAATGAAGTAAAAGACAGAAGAAAAATTTGTTGATTGAAAAGAGAAAAAACTTGATCCCGATGCAAGAATCCTTGATCACAGAAGTTCAGGGGAATAAAAAGGTGTTGAAGAATCTTTAAAAAGTTCAAAGGAATGAAAAGCATTAAAACTTTAAGAAGAAGAAGACAAAAGGTGTAAAGAATGAAATGAGGGAAATAATCGGCATTAAATAGGAGAAATCTGAAACAAACAAACCCGTCGAAAACTGAAAAGAGAGAAACTTTATCAGATAATTAATTGTCTCGAAACCGCCAACTGACAAGAACGTGGGAAAAGATGTTACTTCTAGCGAGAAAATCGGAAAAAATGAAACTAAGTGTGGGAAGAGAAGTTATTGCAGGTGTAAAAGTAATAATTATTATTTTTCATTTTCTAAATTCTTGCCATGTGTCAAAATTTGAAAGAAAAAAGGGGGCAAATTGTGAGGGAATAAAATCCAAGCTACACGTGTCCAAAAACTATTATAGAAAGAACGAATTATGGGGGGACGAGAAACAATGAAACAAAACCTTTGGAGAAGTGCTGAACTGACATCTGAAAAGTCGATGAAATTTGAACCTGACAGCGTTAATGCATGATCGACACGTGGGTTGCGGGAAAGCGAGGCACACTGCTCAAAACAGATAGCCTTGCTGCCTGACTGACACCGGGTTGTGGGAAAGCCTGACACAATAAAGTTTAATGATGAGTATTGATACATGAGAGACACATATCAACTTTATAAGTTGCGGAACAACAAGAACTAAAGCATGACAAGTTACTTTTAAGAGCCACGTGTCAAACATGCTATGATTCTTGAAGACCGCAACGTTCATCCAAATCCAAAAACAATAACTTAAATACAAGACCACGGAAGAGTTGCGGGATAACCAGTGAGAAACTACGAGAAACAAGCAATACGCATGATAAGATTTGCGGGAGGCATAATCAAGTCGTACATAAAGTACAAATAAGTTTTGCGGGACAACATTTCACACCAAGGATGGATAAGAATAAATAGGTGGAAAGGTAAATTGGAGGGACCCATCAAATTGACTATAAATATCAAGCTCATAAACAGGAAAAGGGACTGGGAATACTGGAGAAAAATTGGACTTAAGGCATAGAATCATAGCAAGAGTTTAGGTATGAGACTTGTGAAAAATTTTAGTTAAATTGATCCTTGATTAATATGATTATGATTTAATAGTATACTTTTCTTCTGTAATGTATGATGATGAATAATAAACATGATACAAATCTTTTTACCCGTGGATGTAGATAACTTGATTGTCGAACCACGTTAAATGTTTGAGTCAATTCATTTCAAGTTGTGATTGATTACCATCTACTAAATGTTAATATGAGTTGATTTTATGATAAGGAATCGAATTTTACTATGCTTCAAATTTTATTAGTTGTGATCTAAAGACACCAGATTTTTGATAATCATAGATATTCATTGTTATCTTTCTTCTTAATATAGCATCATCTTGAATTCCAATGTTCGATAAATGTAAACTAAAGATGAGTCATGAGATTCATGACCCTCCACTCACTCAATTTCTGCATTTTAGTTGATTTATAGAGTTTTAATGGTATGTTTTCTGAGCTTTAATTTTTGAAAACATTTGGAGTAGATTATAACTTGGTGGGTTATCCTTACAGTTCGCGTTGGTGTATTTGGCAACTTTTATGGTTCGCTGTTACGGTGCTGCACTTTGAATTTTGCAGTTCTCTGGAAACTTGACAACACATTGAATTTTTGAAATTACATACATGATTATATAAAGTTAAATATGTACTCGACTCTTATTTGTGCATTTCTTCGTATCGAAAATCTATTATTTTAGTCCAATTTATGGGTTGTATTTACGAATTTGTTTAAGCCATAAATAATAGGGGACCTAAACATACCTTGTCTCCACATTGGATCAAGAACTGGGTTTTGGTTATGCTTTTGTCTTGGTTCCAACATATCAATCTCTATAAATAAGCAATTTATTACCATCTTAGCCTGGGATATCTCTACCTATAAATGAAACTCAAATAGTCTTAAACATAAATCTGTTGACCTGTTAAGGACTGGCAAATTTCATGATGTGGAATTGATTTGCATTTGGAGGGCCCATAATATACTAAGCTGCCTTTGGAATAGTTGTTGGCATCACATTTTCCTGAGGTAAGAAGCATTTGAATCACTAAAGTCTTAGATGTTACAATATTTTCAGGGTAAATCGCCTCCTCCAGATGAAAGAAGAAATTTCTTCAGCCAAAAATTAATGTCTTTGATTTGAATAACTTTAAAAAGTTTCCATTGATTATTGTTTTTACAATTTTGTTTTTAGTTTACAATCTTTGATAATTTCAAAAGATTGCTATAGCATGGGTATAATTTTTAATTATTATTTTAACATAGATATTAATACTTAAAAGTTAAATCATGCCCATGCGAAGCCCGGGTGAGAACCTAGTAATATTAGTTTATATATATACAATGGATCTCACTAGTTACATTTGCTAGTTTACCATTGTAGAGAATTGAGTTTGTTCATCCACGTGGACAAACAAACTAGCAAATGTACCAACTCCCACTGGAGTTGTTTTTATATTCGGTATTTCGGCTGACCTACCCTTCCGATTCGGGCCTGGATCGTTCTACGTCAGACTTACCTCTCTTTTTTTCTTTTTTTTTGTTAGTGCCCGTCCGAGACTCCGAATGTGTCTCGAATCGATTGAGGGTTACTTCTAATAATAGGTCAATTTTTTTTTTCTTATATATATATATAATATTATTTTTTTAGTAAGAATGAAATTTCATTCAAATTAAACTATAACTAAATCTAGAACATCTCTAAGAGTGAATATTAAAAATTCTATGTGGAGGTTTTATTTAAACCCTTATTTATGGGGTTTTATATATGTGGTAAAAATAAGAATGTTTTGCTCATGAACCATATTCAATGGTGTGAGATCTTATTTTTATGATTTGATTTATGGATAAATAATAAAGGTGATTTTCTTTTTCCTATTGGGTTAGAAAAATTTATTTAGAAATAATAATTTTAAAAATAGTTTAAAAAAATGACATAGAGGTTATTCCGAAGGTCAAGATAAAACTTTCTCTAAGACCTTTGTATTTATTTTGGCACCCCTCTTACTTGAAACCTACTGTTGGAGATGAATTTAATTCAAATGAGGGTCTAAAATCCTATGTGTCATGAGAAAATAAAATTCTCACCTTCTGTTGGAGATGCTATTAGTAGTTCTTCTATAAAAATACTTAGCCAATCCGTGATAAGTCGAAAATATTGTTTACATTCTATGGCAGATTTTTCGGTTCTGGAATTGGGGGTTCAAGTTGGTTTGGAAACCATGAGTCCGGTCAAATGTTAATATCTGAATCCCTAGTGATTTTCCAAAAAAAAAACCATGTTTTCCATAAGGGGTCTTACTTCTAGTATTCCAGATAGATGAACCCTTTGTATATGCTTCTATACTCCAGAAAGATTGACCCCTAAGATATTTAACTATTAAGACCTGAGACCAGCATCTTCATGCGTAGAAAGTTTTTTTTTTAATTAATAGAATGTAATTTCCTAATATGAGAAGAATAACCCATGATGTGTTTTGTAATAGTGGTAAATAAAGTTCGTTCAAGACTTGTGAAGATTTGTTTTTAAATCTAATTCTTAGACTAAAAATATCAGAACTCAAATAAAATTATTAACAAAGTAGAGAGAGAACTGAGGCTAGGATTCCACTATTTTCCAATTTTTAAAGTGATTAAATTCAATAATTATAATTATGCAATCCTAACATTTAATTTGATTCTAAAATTTTGCAACAAGTAGATTTTCAGAATAACAATTGTATAACAAAAGTATGGAACATCTAAAACCTAAGCCAAAGCATGTACCATCTAACGAAATCACAATTGCTTAACAAAAATCATTAAATCAATTTTTCAAGGAAATCAATCATAAATTAATTGCATAAATTAATTAAATAAATATTACCACATAATCTTTGGAAATTAGCGTCCTCCGTCGCCTCAGAGATGGGATTTAGCTCCTCATTGTATTGGAAAACCTCTCAAAAGTATATTTTATAGCTCAAAAGGTGCTTACAATGGTGAAATAATAGTAACACAGGAGATTTGATACGCTTATAAGCGTTACAGAGAAGTGTTCTCTGCGTTACATAAGAAAGAAAAGAAAACAGGAAAAAATGAACGGACTACAGGTGTTGTTGAAATACGACTGCTTCAGCAACACTATCAGCGACACTTCTCTGACACCTTATGTTCTTCATTTTCTCTTTCACTAGTATAAAAAAGTTTTTTTTCCTGGATTGTTTATGTCGATCTCAGGCTACCTTCTCTGCATATCCTAAGCTCTCCCCCATACTCTCTGATCAATCCATGACCTTCGACACTCTTTTATACACCCATAACATCTCCCAAATCTTCACATTTAATCTTCACATAATTCTCTTTTAAATGAGAATAATATCCGGGAATAAAAACTCTTCAATTTTCACGTAAATCTCACAAGATATGTTGATTCTTTCACGTATCTTTTGGTTATGTATATATGGCTATGATATTCTCTGATATTAATCTCACAAATCACGTGAAAATATCAATCAAAATCAATACAAAATATTCACGTATTTGAATTGATTTTCCCCCCTATTTCAAAATTTGAATTAAGTGAGGTGGGTGCCCTCATCCAATGTACGGGTGCCTTTAGTTATTCTTCATGGGTGCCTTTAACACTTTTTTGGATGCCTTTAGTAGTTTTTCAAGCCAATTTTTCCAACAATGTTTATTTTCCGGAAATACCTATAAATACATAAAAACACAATATTAGTATAAAATGAGTTCCAACACTATAAAAGTTAAGAGCAAATTAGACACAAAAATGTGTCTATCAAATACCCCCAAACTTATTATTTGCTAGTCCTCGAGCAAATTTAATCTAGAAAATCCTAACTCACTGTCGCATGCATCGCGATTGCACTTAGTGTGTGCAACAAGCCTTTGAACCCATAGGTGTCCATATCGGACGAGTTTTAGTCTCGTGAGGGTTTACAAGAGGTGTACCCACAAAACCTTTTACTCCAAATTCTAGCTACCTGTGAACGATTGAGGATAGACATTAAACAAACTATTTAGTTGGCATACTAAATTCTTCGCCTATAAGAATCATTACCCTATATGAGTCCGATTGATGTACATGAGTTTTCACTCAGCGTACTAAAATTCATACAAGAATTCAAAACTCTACTTAAATAGTCGTTCAGCCACGATACTCAGAATCTATCAAAGTACAATCACATGGAAAGATTTAGAAGATGGATATAGACAAAATGAAGTTTGCGCGTGTTGACTAAGGTGAACGGTGTTTCCCATATATGTCTGAAGGTCAGTGCCAGGATGAATGGCTTGAGATATGCTCCCACTAGTCTTATTCCTTAAACTAATATCGACTCAGCTGGTATATAGAAGGGTCCCAGCGGTCGATTTATCGAACATATTTTAAATGTACTGACAACATGATTGGATCAAATGAATCCAAGCGCATGCTCTCATGGATCCTGCGTTCCACGCTTGCTTAGGCGACGGAGACAGGGAGAACACACATATATTGCTATCAAAGTGTCAATAATTATTTATTTATTTATTTATTCATTTTTTTTGAATAATGGTCTAACTAATACAATAATGGGGCTTGATCTCAAACACTTCATCCTGGCGGTGATAACAATTTGATACTGGTGCCCCACCAAATCACTTAGAGAAACACAAATATTGTAAAAATAAAAACATAAGGTGATATGGTCAAGATAGATTCCGAGATATGGTGAGAACTATCATGTTATTTCTAACACCTAAGCTAGACATCCTTTTATGAATAGACCATTTAGCTGGGCACACCAATTCCTATAGAAAAAGAGCTAAGTTTCCATCTACCTAGAATGGTTAGTGTCATTTTCTAGATTTTGGAGTTTCATGTTTCACTAAAAGTTTTTCCCTTACCCCCAAACTTAAATGTAACATTGTCCTCAATGTTCTAAAGATGGGTGATTAAATATATGAACAAGGAGAAACTGTTACCAATCGAAAGAAAGGAGTTAATGAAATATGTCGATTCTAATTTCCTAAAGTAATTAGGCTTAGTCTTATAACTTAATAACTGACACATTTGAAATTCAAATGTTCCCACATATGGAAGAAAATATTTTGGTGGGAAAACAAAGTCAATCTTGGTATTATTTCCTAGGTGAACCACATCGACCAGAGGATGGGTTTCTAACAACTGATTTCTTTTTGGACATGATTAGGTTCGGGAAACAGTTCTTGAAGATAGTCTCTTAATATTGTAGAGGCACAAACATCAAGTCCCAAGTGAGGGACTTTTAAAAGAGTTAAAGGTAAAGCACAGGGAGAATGATAATCACCCCCAAACTTAGAATTTTGGGTGTCCCTAGATATACTAGTCACAATTTTCCTAAATTTTAGATCATCAGGTTCCTGAAAATGGTCAATTGCTTCTTCTAAGTTATAATCAGGTGGTGCAGTCTCACTCACATTTAAGATTTCTAGGAGTTTATCTTCTTCGTTTGAGACTGTTGTCCCTGAATCGTTGGACTCTAAAACACTAGTCTCGGAATAGACTCGTTCCTTTAAACCACCATCGTCTTCATAATAATGGGGAAATATTTCACCGTTTATAACAATGGTATCTCTAGTTAAATCCCTTTCCTGTTGAATATGTGAATAATCATTAATATTATTAGGATCGGAACTAGAGACATCATTATTATCTTGAAACGCAATTATTGTGAGAATTTCCTCATCATTATGACTACGGATTTCAATCTCCTCATCAAAAGTATCCTCATCATCATAATAATATAAAGATGATTGAACCTTATCTAAATAAATAGTGTCTTCTATTCTAACCTCGTCCTTTAAATTAGGTAAATATTCATCATTATTATCAAGGGTAAAAGTGGAAACGCTGTATTGGCAATTAAGATCATTTTGAGCAATATCTTTGCATAAATTTCATTCATACTTAATACAAACCTATTTCTATCCTCAGTCATCTCTTTTATGATTCTTCTTGTATCCTCAGTCAACTCCTTTGTATTCTCAGCCAACTCCTTGATGGAATTCTCTATAGAAACAACTAGATCATAAGGATTGCTAGGTAGTAACTACTCGTGTGATTCTTCTAGAGGAGGAGTTGGACTACTAGTTGTTCCCCCCATACTTAATGTGAACCTTCTTGTATTCCCAGTCAACTCATTGACGGAATTCTTTAGAGAAACAACTAGATCATAAAGATTGCTAGATCCTAACTGCTCGTGTGATTCTTCTAGAGGCATGATAGGTTCACTATAAGTACTAGATTGTACCTGCTTAAGGGAATCCCTCCAAGACAAAGAACTCGAATTTTTCTCGTTTTCCCGTTCATATGACTGGTGCGCGTACGAATAGTAATTGGGGCCTCCATGGTATGAAACATAACCTTCAGAAGGTTGGTAGTGGTCCCAAGTACTATCCATACTATGGTCATAGTAAGGGTAATGCATGTTTTGAAACTCAGTCGGATATTTATTGTAATACCAGCTCGACATTTTCTAACAAAAATTTCCTAATAAATTTACCAAAAAAAAATCTAAGAAAATAAATTCTACCGGAAGAGGTTCTAAACAAACACAAACAAGGCCGACTCAACTAAATCAAACCTACTGAATCTAGCAAACAAAAAGCATGATGACTCCACTTAGATTGTTTCTAGACCAGCTTCTATTCTTCCAAAAGGCAACTAGTTATAGTTTTAGCAAACCTCTTAGAACGATCCAAATTAGATTATGTCGAAGAGAAACAGGATAAGCTCTAAGGAGCTTTGATAACCCTGTCTTTTTGGAACTTTTCCTGGGTTACAAGGCGGCTCTAATCAACTTAAAATAATATTCTTGAACCTTGAGTTAGGCTAATAAAGTAACCAATAAAGTCCTTTTGAAGGAGTTTTCTATAAGCTCGTTACCCTATCGGTCTTCTTTCTAGTCAAATTTTAAGGATTAGGTTCGCGTTAGGTAACGTGTTCCTAAGGCGCGAAAGAAGGAAACGATGATGAAATCCGAGTCCTTATCTTATATGGCCATTCCTTGCCCTTTACTAGAAAATAAATCCGTATTCAATTCCTCAACATATATGCATTACGAAGGAATACAAAAAACCTACTGATAGGGGATTCGTGGGTTGATCGAGTCTTACCTCCCGTACCAGACGGGGGATGAATTGGTTGTAGTCGACTCGGGCCACCAACTCCTTGTGTTAGTGCACGAACCCGAGGGGCCGAGACAATATCGTAATTGTCGTTCTTCCCTGTTGTAATTTATATTTAAATACCCTCCGTAGGGTTTAAAATAATAATAAAGTTCAAAGTCCAAAGTCCAAAGTCCAAAAATAAGAAAAACAGAAAAATACCTAAACTAATTACAAAAATAATAGCCAAACCCAAGTACAGTTTCTAATGTATGGGTGCCTTTAGTAATTCTTCATGGGTGCCTTTAACACTTTTTTGGATGCGTTTAGTTAGTAGCTTTTCGAGCCAATTTTTCCAACAATGTTTATTTTCCGGAAATATCTATAAATACATAAAAACACAATATTAGTATAAAATGAGTTCCAACACTATAAAAGTTGAGAGCAAATTAGACACAAAAATATGTCTATCACCCCACCAGAAACATCTTTGGATTATATCAATCTGTTGCATGATTCCTTTAGGAAATATACATATATCCATAAAGAATATTGGAATAAAAGACAAAACAAATTTAGAAAGAATAGTTCTACATGCCAAGTTTAGAAAGTCTAACCTCCACCCAGACAATTTTGAATTGACTTTTTCTATGAGAAAATCAAACGAATTGATTCTGTAATCTGATTTCAGGGGATAAATACCTAAACATTTGTCATCCTCTTTCATTTCCTTAACTCCAGGATATTAAATGATAACTTGCTTTCGAAAGTTGTTAATTCCTTTACAAAACAATATAGAAGATCTATTATAGTTTATCAATTTCCCAGATAGAAGAGAATACTAATTGAGAATTTCTTTCAAATCCTTCACATTAATTTTTGAAATGTCACTAAGAAGAGAAGATCGTCCGCGAACATTAAATGTCTGATTTTAGGAGCCCATCTGTTGAGACGATAACCCTGATGATGGTTTTTCGTTATAGTGGTAAGAATAGGGTTTCAAACTCTCGAACTTGTGAAGATTGATTTTAGATTTAATAAATTAATTTTAAACTAAAAATATACACAACATATGAAAATAATATTCACAAATAATGAGGTTATGAATTTCACCATTAACCACTTTTAATTGGTTCCAAAAATAATAATTTATACAATTCTAACTCAAATAAGTGACTCTAATTCTTGCCAAAGGTAGATTTTTAAAATATCAATTGTAAATCACAAGCATGGATCATCAAAAGCTTTAGGTCCCAGCATAAACCATCAAATAAAATCATAATCAATTAAGAAAAATCATAATTTCAATTAAAAATAAATACAAAAGTCATAAAAGAATTATTAAAAGTTACCAGTTAATCATGGAAAAATGGCTTCCTCCTTGCCTCAGTGATGGGGTTTAGCTCATCTTGCTCAAAACACCCTCAAAAGATTGGTACATAGCTCAAAAACTGCTTGAAAGATGAAAAGAAGCTAAAAGTAATGTAACAGGAAATCTGCAATGTTTTATGAACGTTACAGAGTAACTGTTGGAATAAAGCTTGAATATAAACGTTGTAGATGCTAAGATATCTGTTGCAGATGTGTTGAAGAACCCGTTGCGGTTGAAGATAAACGTTGCAAGGACGAAGATATCCGTTGCAAATGAATGAAGAAACCGTGGCTAAGAGGTTGAAGAAACCATTGTCGTAGCCTTTGTTCTTCGTGTTCTTCAGCAACAGCAACAACAATTTTTTTCTAGATCTTTCTAGTGCATCTGGCCTCTGCCAGCCCCCCTAAAAGCTTCCCACGACTCCTCTATATATACTACACGAGCAAACAACCCCAAATCTTCTATCGAATATTTGCAATAATGAATGAATATTCTATGCTATTTATTCTTTTATACTCTCGGTGATTTTCTCGAACTGATTTAATCAAATCTCCTTGATTATGTTTCCATTTTTCTATCTTGATAATCTCTCGAAATGGTGAGGAGATTGATTTTATTATAAATAATCGAATTAGATCAAGCCGAGAATAACTGATTTTTTTTTACTTTTTATTTTCACGTAAACTTAATTGATTTTTACTGAGATTCTCTAGTGTTTCCAAATCGTGTAAACTCTTATTAGAATATATTGTCTTATCTCTTCAAAATACTTTTAACAATCCGTAAAATATTCGCTTGAAAACTTCACAGATTTGAGAAGATTAAATTCCCGCCAACTTTTGAATTCAAATTCAAACAAGGTGGGTCCCCTAAACCATATGCTGGGTGCCTTTATACCTTTTTGAGCCAATTTTTCCCAAATGTTTATTTCTCCAAAAATACCTACAAACACAATAAAATCACAATATAAGTACACAAATGAGTTCTAACAATATACAAAATGAGAACAAATAAGATACGAAAACGTGTCTATCACCTGATACAAACCTTGATTTTCATAGTGTTGCATTAACAAAGATAAACCTTGTGAATAAATGATGAACAAATTGGGAGATAATGGGAAAGCCTGAAGAATATCTCTTTCACTTCTAAACAAACCCTAGGAATTCTACCATTCAGATTGATAGAAAAAAAAGTTGTTTCTACATAATTCATGATATAAGCATGCATATAACTGTGATTCCCATAATATTGAGCATATCACCTAAAAAATCCAATTAACCCGGTCATATGCTTTAGCTATGTCCACTTTCAAGGCAAAATATCTATTTGAGGCGAAAGAATTATTCATAGAGTGTAACAATTCTTTTGCAATTGTAATATTATATAAAATCTGACGGCCAGGAACAAAAGCGTTTTGTGACCAAGAAATAATCTTATTCAAATGAGGTTTAATTCTATTAGAGAGAATTTTTACAACTATTTGGTAAAAAACATTGCATAGTGCAATTGGCCCGACGTCTGATGGTGCAACTGGGTTTCTGATTTTAGTAATCAATGAAATATTTGTATGGTTATGAAGAGATCCGAAAGTTTTGCATAGAGAATACAAATTTTATTAACTCAAAAACATCAGTACATACAATCGACCAATAACTTTTGTCAAATATTGGTGAGTAACCGTCAGGGACTAGAGCTGAATATGATCCCATTTTAACCGATACATCCCATATTTCCTCTACAGTTGGAATTTTGGCAATATCTTCATCCTCTTCTTGAGAAATAAAGTGAGAATTTAACATAATAAAATATGGCAGAGAACCTCTATTAGGTTGTTGAAATATGGATTTAAAGTAATGAACCAACTCTCTTGTAATTTCAGACTGATCTGTGTCCCAAACAATATTATCTCTTTGAAGGTGAGTAATTGTATTCAATACCTCCTACGCTGATGAACAAATAAATGAAAGTGGCGAGTATTTTTTCCCCATCTTTTGCTCATTTTTGCTTCATCCTTTGATCCCAGTAAATTGCCTCCATGACCAGGAACTCATTTAGTTTGGTGGTAATTAGTTTTTCTTTTTGGAAAGAGAAAGGAGATGGTCTCCAAGATTGAACCTTTAGCAACTGAGCTATGAGTTTAGATATCCTATATTTTACACACCCAGTTTTGTTCTTATTCTTAAATATTTGACTACTAATTAAATAAAATTAATAATACAAAATAATAACCAAGTCTTTCATGAATAATACTTGGACTTGACTAAAAAAAGAATAAATTAACATAACATTTTATTTAATTTTTATTTTTCAAACCAACTTGAAACATTTATGTCCTATTATTTAGTTTATTTTGATTTTTCAAACCAATATGAATTATTTATGTCGTGTTTGAAAGTGTCTAATCAGTGTTTGCAAAATGTCTAATGTCGACTTTTACATTACACATGATATGGTGTGTTCATTGCATGTTGGGAAAATATCAGGTATGTCTTGTGTCGGATTACGTGTTCGATACGATTACGACATCTTTCCAGGCGTGTTCGTACACCTAGTGTAAAAATGTATAGGGTGATAGAGAGAAAAAAAAATAGAACAAAGATTTATATAATTTGGCCACGAAGACTTAAAGCCCACGGGATGGGGTGGTTTTACTATGTCGACCTACAAGTCCTCTACTTATTTCCCCTTACATCTCTTTACTTATAGGTGTAGTAATAAATATCAAAATTATGTGTTCATAACAAGTGAAAAAAAAACAAGGTGCACATAATTATCATATAAAAATTCATCCCATATAATTATTTGTAAATAAAAATCATTTGAAATAAAAATGAGACAAAAACCCCATTTTCACTTATAATGTTTAAATTTAGTTTTTGTTATTTTTTAAAATGGCAGTTCTGTCATTTCTTTCTTTTTCATCGGTTTCTATGTTGTTTAGTTTTTGTAAATTTGCAGGAACCAAATTTGGTTTCATTATTTTTATGACATTTCACCAACGCAAACACTGTTTTTAACATTGTTTAGTTTTTGTAAAATTCGATAATCATATCCTCCATTAACAACACCTCAATCTCCTCCACCAATACCTCCTTCTCTTTCTATGTCCTGATTTTACATCAAAAACACCTCTTCCTCCCCCATCGCCTCACCCTTCTTATCTTCTCCCCCTACCACTACATGTCCAGATCCTCCACCAACAACACCTTCTCCTCCTCCTTTTATATTCTATATACATCACCAACACCTCCAGATCATCATCGTCGAAAATCATCATAAAAAAATAATGATACATCATCATTGTCAAAATTAGGGTTTTGTGTTGGTGAAAGGTTAGAAAAATGATGAAACCAAATTTGGTTTCATCGAATTTTACAAAAACTAAACAATGTTAAAAACAGTGTTTGCGTTGGTGAAATGTCATAAAAATAATGAAACCAAATTTGGTTCCTGCAAATTTACAAAAACTAAACAACATTGAAACCAATGTTTGTGTTGGTGAAATGTCAAAAAAAGGATGAAAACAAATTTGGTTTCATCAAATTTTACAAAAATACACAACGTTGAAATCAATGTTTTTGTTGAAACCAAATTTGGTTTATTCATTCTGATTTTTGTCTATTTTTTATTCTGAACCAAAGTTTTAGTGGTGAAACAATACGTTTATGTTGGAACCAAATTTGGTTTCAACTAATTTTTTCTTAGTTTATTCAGTTTGGTGCATTTGGTTTCTTCGTTGATGTTTTGTTGGTGAAATGACAATTTTATGTTGAAACCAAATTTGGTTTCATCATTTTTCTGCCTAATTTTTATCGTTGAAACCAATGTTTAGTGATATGGTAAGTTTTTTATGGTGGTGTTGCTGGTTTGTGGTGGTGGTGTTGATGGTAGTGCTGGTCGGTGGTGGTGTTTGTTGGTTGGTGTTTATGAGTGGTGTTAGGTATTGTTGGTAGCGATAGTATCGGTGGTGGTTGGTGGCGGTGCTGATTGAAGGTGCTCATTGGTTGTGGTGGTGGTTGGTGTTAGTTAAGGTTGCTACTGGTGGTGGTTAGTGGTGGTTGATGTTACTCGTTGGTGGTGGTGGTTGGTGGTGATGCTAGTTGCTAGTTGTGTTGCTAGTGGTGGTGGTAGCGCTGGCTGGTGGTGCTGCTAGTTGGTGGTTGTGTTGTTGCTGGTAGTGGTGGGGCTATTGATTGATGGTGATGGTTGTGGGTTGGTGTTGGTGTATGTGTTGGTTTGTGGTGTAATGGTGTTGGTTGGTGGTCTGGTGGTCTGGTGGTGGTGGTGGCTATGTTGGTTGGTAGTACGGTGGTGTTGATTGGTGATGTGGTGGTGCTGGTAGTGGCGTTGGTGAGATTAAGGTGAGAAGAGAAGAGAGATTTAAGTTTTTGTTAATTTTGTATCAAAACCGTTAAAATTCTTTAACTAGGGTGGTTTTTTTTTTTATAGGGATGATTTAAACTAAAAGATTAATCTAGAGGTATTATATTAAATAGGGTTTTTGTATTAGTTTTGTTTTAATGAGTTTTTTTGTACATAGATAGTGACACCTTTGGGGTTATAACCCACGACATATTTAAACAAATAATGATGGTGAAAATCGGTAGTTGTCCGTATTTTTTTCTTATATTCTCCAACCGAGCTTTATTTCTTCGTAATAAAATGTTGATGAAAAATGATAGTTATTCTATATTGTAGTACATATAACAACGTCATTAGCACAATTCCATAATTTTTCTAAGATTCTGTGTCTTTCTTTGAGTATAACCACAATATGAAGCTAATTTTACCAATAAAATTCTTCGATAAGAGATGGAGTCATCCGACAAAGATTGTTGCAAGAGACAATTGTTCATAGTTAACCAACTACCTATTTGGTGTCGGTCACGCTAAAATTTACCACTAAATTTATTTAATTGAAAACGTCTGACATAATCCTAAAATTATAATTTTTTAGTTTATATAAATCACAAAGACTCTCTAAAATACTCTCAAAAATTCACTTGAAATCTTTAGACTTCTAGAGATTCTCCGAGAGTCACTCAAATCAAAACTCTCTGAAAATCCTCAGAATTCTCGTTTGACTACCCCATTACAGTTCATATACTCCACATCAATAAAGCATATATTATAATGCACTAAAAACTTCTTCATGTGAAAGTCACAATTTTTAACAATAGTGGTGACTTGTGAGCTTGATGTCCTTGTAGTGCTATTACTTTTCGCTTTATCAATCAAAGATAAGAATTGTTGTTAACTTTTGATAAAAAGGTAGTTTTGGAGATTTCTTATATAAGGGATCGACATTAGTCGATTATAATAAATTTAATTAATAGAGCATTAGGAAATGCCAACTCAATATAGTATGCTACCATGTATTTTCATTTTTAGAGATCACGGGAACAAATAAAACTCTTTGACTTACCGTGCTTGGAGACTCAACAGTTCATTCAGGTAATTATTAAAAATAATTAAAAGTAGTTAAATCTAATATATTAAATATAAATATACTTAGTTTTTTTATATATATAATATAGAATTTAATCGTATCCGTTTATTAAAGATGATTAAACGTAGATCAGAATTCGAAGTGTTGTCCACACACTGTAGGTAACGCTTGCCCGATACAATAAGTATGGGGTGTAAAGGAAGTGTAATAATTTTTAAACATAACAATCAATCTAAGAGCGGGTTTCCTTTACCCAAGAAATTTACATCAGTCAAATTTTCCCAAGTGTCTTCACCATAGTTGCCGCATCACAAAAGGCTTATTCGACCAATAGGAAGCGAGGATCCATTACCAACAGTTGGAAAGTTTCTTCTATAGAAAACATGACGACTTTTTATGGATCATAAAAAGTCGTAATGTTTTATTTTCAGAGCATGTCGACTTCTTACTGTATGATTGTCCCGTGTTTTAGTCATCATAGTCGATATTAGAAAGCATGCGACCGTGAGTGTATAATTGCACAGATAACTACGTTGTAAAATATACTACAATAGTCAGGGTTTATTTTCTCGACCGTGCCGAGTGTTTTTTTTTCTTGATATATTATATCTTACTAGTAAGGGTTTTATAGATTGTACTAGCGCTAGACAACCAACCTTCAGTTGTCAATCTATTGGGGCATGATACTTCCACCTATTATGCCAATAATTTGGTATGTTATCTAAACTTGAGATGTTCCTTATTTTCGAATAAATAATTTGCTTAGTGCTTCTAAGGTTCTTTGTTATTTGCGCAATGTAGGATTGGTGGTCTAAAGATAAAGCTAAGCAATGGGATATTGAGAAAGAAAAATAAAAGGTATGTGTTTGAGTTTTAAACAACCAATCAAAATCTAAGCGGTTTTATTGATGCTGAGTTTTTAACAAGGGATATAATTATAAAATTCCCATCTTCCAAGCAGTACGAAAATAAAAGGATATGTGCGTACTTATGCGCACATGCCTAGATATATAATAAAATACGGAATATTGTAGCTTTACTCATACTCCCAAGAAAATTAAGAGTAAAAACTCCCTACAAATATTCTAAACTGGCCTCGCAGCCTCCTCAATGCTCACAATATTTATGCCATATCGAACTAGTCTCAAGTCGCATAAAATTCCACAGCTGAATTCCTTGAACTTGTCTTGAGTACGCATTGATGTTCCGATAACATTTATCGAATTCGGGAATATCTAATGTTTAAATCGCAAAATACTCTCTAGCTTAACGCTTCTTTTGCAACGAACGCTCCTCAAATTGCTCTTCTGAGCTTAAATATGCTACTTTAGCACTTTGCTCAAAGATAAGCCACGAATTATGCGTCATTCCATTTGGATGCACTACAAACAAAGAACAATGCCTTAAAAGACGCATTGTGCCTCTGAGCTAGGCCAACCCTAGCCTTTTCACCCAATAACGCAAGGCTAGCACTAACCACTTGGATAACATAAATTTGGCATTAATTTCTTGCCCTAGTGCTGAAAGCGCTAAATATCGCATCTCAACCCTAGCAACACGATGGCTTTGACACGTCCTTGGCCAAGTGCCTCCAGGGAAAACACGTTCATGCCTAGTTCCTCCTTGGCTTAGCATGTCCCTAGCCTGAAGCGTCCTAGCCTGAAGCGTCCCTAGATGACGCGTCCTTGGCCTTAGCGCCCTTAGCATGATGCGTGCTCCGCTAGCGCGTCCTTGGCTTTAGCGCGTCCTTGGAAGGTGCATCCCAGTGTAGGTCGTCCTTAGCCAAGTGACTTAACGCAAGCGCCCTTAGCCACAAGCGCGTTGGCGCTAACTATAATTGACCTAGCTAGATTCTTTGAGAAGTGCTAACTTCAAACGTTCTTGGCGCTAGTTTTCTAGCCCTAACATAATATAGCTTCCTTGCTAGCACATTAGCTTTTATGCCTAAAATGCTAGCATGTTATTATTTGCGCTAAGGAGCTCCTTGCTACTTCCCTCAGAAATACACCCTTCTTTTCAATATTGACGTAATATCAAATCTTATATGGTTCTCTAATAAGTCTTCTTGCTTAAGAAGCTCTTCACAATCTTGGCTTCAAATGTCTTCCATATTTATGCTAAGATACTTTTGAGCTAATACTTAGCCATTAATATGCCATATTGCTCCTAAGCTAGTCCATGACCACCGAACTTACTAGACTCGACACTGATCAGTCTAATTATCAATCTAGTGAGTTATGCAACTTGCCTCACCTACTTAATAATTATTATCAGTAATAAATTTTTCTATTAAAATGAGATTATACTTTAAACCAGAGACGTAAAGAACTTTAGATAAACCAAATCTAGCTTGATTTAAGGTTAAAGTAGATGAGCTAGTAAGAGTGATGGGAAGTAACTTACAATCTCCAACCATAACATGATCACCAATGTTATGAGGAGTCACACCTTGAAGAATTGTTGCATCACTAGTCATGTGGCTAGTAGCACCAGAGTCAGGTATCCGAATTGAACCTGTAGAAGTATGTCCTCAATAACCTCCACTAAAAAAATCTTCATGAGTTAGAAGCAAAGGTTGGAAAATATGCTTCATTCTCCCTCCATGGAGAGCTACCTGCATAAAAATCCATACCAACAAAAGCTTTTTGCAAAGAAATGCATAAGACCACTACTATTCTTTGATGCAGCTTACCTAAAAATCTGCATTTACTAGCAAGATGTCCTGGTTTGTTACAAATTTGACAAGTAATAGAAGCATGATCAAGAATTTGCTTTTGTTGTGGATTAAATTCTACTTTCTTGAATCTAGGAGGAGTATGATATGTATAAGTGGTATTAGAACCCCAATGTATGTTTTCTTTCATCTGCGACTGTGAAGGATTTTGATAGAAGTAATATGAAGATGATTGAGGTTTCTTGAAAGTAGAATTATAGGAAGAATGTTGTCTCTTAACAAAGAAAGTTGCATTTGTAGGATCATTTTAGAAAGAAGAGTAAGGGTCATAGTCTTATTCTTTCAAGAATTGTTCATGACTGACTAATCTGGATCTCAACTCAGAAGAAAGGAGAGGCGGTTCTCTATTTTGAACATTAACAACAAATTGAATGTAATCTTTACCTAAACCATTGAGAGCATACATCACCAAATCAGTGTCTTGAACTGGTTCTCCAATTTCAACAAGAGAATCAACTATGATATTTAGTTTATGAAGAAACATAGAAATTGTTGAAGATCCTTTCTTAATAAAATGCATCTAAGATCGTAACATAGATTTCCTAGCAAAAAATTATTCAGTGAAAAAGTTTGCTAAATGTAGCCATTTTTCTCTAACATATTTTCGGCCAAGCATCTCAGTTGTTAAAGATTTATCTATAGTTGCATTTATACAAGATCCAATAAATCTATCCATCTGCAACCATTCAAGATAATTTGGATTTGGAACTTCAACATTGTTGAAAACCACAGTAGGAGATTCAGGAGGTATTGAACCATCAACAAAACCAAAAATATTTATACAAATCAAAATGGATGGGATCTGATCCTTCCATACAAGATAGTTAGAAGCACCAAGCTTAACCGACACAAAATTTGCTATATTTTAAAAAGGAATGCCAAATTTTTGTTGAAAACCAAAAAAAGGATAAAGCTGTGGTTGATGATGATACTGAAAATTGATAGGTGGTGATTATGTTTTCTATTGATGATGTTGAAAGAGTAAAGGCGATTGTGGTGTTGATGTTTGTTGATTTAGATTTGGATGTTGTGGTGGAAGTGGTGGTTGTTGTAGTCGTTGCGGTGGTGTGTATTGTTGATTCTGTTGATTCTATAATGGTGTTTGTTGTGGTGAAGGTAATGGAGGAAAAATGACAATATTATTTAACTGGTGATTGTTTTGTTGTTAAGAAGCGGAAGAAGTAGAAGCTTTAGTTGTTGTATTAGAGGCTTGTTGTGTTTGAGTAGTTCTCACCATTGTTGCAGGATTTGTGAAGAAAGTTTGAGTTTCTCTTAATGGCTCTGATACCATGTAAGATTGTAGAAGAAGGTAAATTGTATTGATTAAAAATTAAAGTTTTATTACATGACAAATGGGTATTTGTTGTACTCTGACTAAAGACAGCTAACAGAAACAGTAACATGAAATGATAAACCGACTTCAACTACAGGCTGGCACTAGTACAGATGGCAAGTCTCTATTGGTCTAGGACATGCATTGCTAATAAAAACCATATTACAGTAAATTAGAAAATGGTGAAACGTAAAGAAGGTGCGGTGAAAATAGTGAATTTTATTATAGATGAATGAAAGATTGAAAAGTGTAGGAAAAATGTAAGTTGAAATGAGATTAAAATTAAATATTTATAAAGGATGAATTTTAGAATATTAGGATAAATTTTGAACAGTGAAATACTAAGAGATATATTCTGACTTACGTGCCAAAACTATGTCGCGAGCGACATGGACTCAGCAATCAATTCTGACTTACGTGCCCCATGAATTTACACCTATAGCAAATCAATAGGAACCGGCCTCACAGACACAGAAAAGTCAAAGTAGTCCACTCTCTTTTGTTTGTCATAAGTTACTCTGTATAAATAAAACAAAAACCACTGTGATATACTTCAAAAAGAACAACCACTGTCAGTAGAACCCTCGGTCGCTCCACTCATCCTTCTTCTTCCTCTCTCTACGACAATGGCTGTAGGAGTAACAACATTGCGAGTATCAAACATACCCTTGACAGTCATAGCTAGAGACCTTCTCAAATTTTTCGAAGACATACTAGGTAAAGACACAGTCTATGCCCTAGAAATATTCACTGAGCATAAAAATTGGAAATCAAAAGGTCATGGTTTAGTTCAATTCGAAACCATTGTCTCAGTCAACACTATAAATCATCTCTCAGAAACTGGAAAACTTATTTTTCAAGGTATTCATCTCAAGATTTCACCTTCTTTTAAAGAGATCATTGTTAGACCAACTCAAAGTTATAATCGAGTTGGTGGTGGAGTTTTGAATGTGGGTTTCTTGGTTCAGAATGATAAGTTTAATGTTGTAGAGTCGTGGAAGAGTGTGAAAGTGGATGTTTTGCCTGAGAAACATAGGGTTGAGTTTTGGGTTGTTGAGAAGGGTGAGACTTATAAGTTAGTGGTTCAATTTGGGGATGTTATTTCTAGTGCTGGCTGTTGTTTGGGTGCTGAGGAAGCTAATGCACTTCTTTTGAAGGTATACATTAGTTTATATCTTTGATTTTTGTTCTTTTTTCTTGTGTTAAATTTCATCATGCTCATTTTTGCTAGACTCATTCATGCTTTACAAGATTAGGATAATCACTTTATCATTTAAATGTTTTTAGCACAATGTGATTTCTACATCGCCAAATGCATGCAGACTAACCTTGTATACTTGATGGATATGATTATGCCTGCGAAATGGGCACATCATGCTCGTACATATTCCACTACCTAAGTTATCACTTTAAGCTACACATTCTTCCTTGGTTTGGTCATATTTCTTATTGCAGTTTATCTTTTTGGATTGCAGCATCACTTCTTGAGTATTAAAAGATAATTTGGGACTATAAAATATCTTAACCTTTAACATATGTATATGTCTTTCAGCTTAAATTTGCTCCGAAGATCTATCAGAAGACCTCAAAACCCGAGGTTGGTTCGCGCATTGGGAACAGTCGGTACTCTATATATAAGGAAAGTTTTGAGTTTCTATGGGTTAGGACAACAGAATTTTCAGCCTTGAAGTCAATTGGGCAATCATCTGCTTTTGTTTGGCAACTTGATAAAGGAAATTACTTTTCTGATATTATTAACAACTTGCCGCGTTATGAAGGAGAGTCTAGGATTTTCACTCTAGAACAGGTCGAGCAATCTTGTTCTGGTTCAGATCTAGTTCCACTCATGAGATGTCCATCAGATTCCAAGTTATCATACGAGATCCTTTTCCAGCTGAATTCTTTGGTTCATGCCCAAAAACTTAGCGTTCCAGCAGTGAATTCTGATGTGATTGAGATTCTAAGCAGTTTATCCTTGGATTCTGCGAATAAGATTCTCAGAAAGCTGCGAATGGTGAAGTCCACTTGCTATGAGGTAATGTCTTTTATTAAGCATCAGCTACATACTACTGTGGGAAATAAAAGCCATCAGCCGTCGGCATCAGAAAGAAGGTTGAAAAACAATGAATTGATGAGTTGTCATAGGGCCCTCATTACCCCTACTAAAATCTATTTACTGGGTCCTGAAGTAGAAACCTGGAATTACGTTGTTAAGCATTTCGCGGAACATGTATCTGATTTTCTGAGGATTACCTTTGTTGAAGAAGATTGGGGTAAACTCCCATCTGATGCTGTTACAACAAGTATTGAGCAAGGTATCTTCTCGAAACCTTATAGAACTAGTATATACCATCGCATATTGTCTCTTCTCAGTAATGGGATTGTGATCGGAACCAAGAGATTCGAGTTCCTAGCCTTCTCAGCAAGCCAACTTCGTTCAAGTTCAGTTTGGATGTTTGCGTCCAATGACAAAATAAGTGCAAAAGTCATTAGGGAATGGATGGGTTGTTTTAATAGTATCCGAAGTGTGTCGAAGTGTGCGGCAAGAATGGGTCAATTGTTTAGTTCTTCTAAGCAAGCGCTTAATGTCCCGGCACAAGATGTTGAAATTATTCCTGACATTGAAGCTACCACTGATGGAATTCAGTATTGTTTCTCAGATGGGATTGGTAAAATTTCACTCTCTTTTGCCAAAATAGTTGCTAAGAAGTGTGAGTTGGAGCATATTCCGTGGGCTTTTCAAATTCGATATGGCGGGTATAAGGGCGTTTTAGTCGTCGACCGTAATTCCTTTCGGAAGCTATCTTTGAGGCCAAGCATGAAAAAATTTGAGTCAAAGAATAGAATGCTTTGTATCACCAGTTGCAGTCAATGGATGCCTTGCTATTTGAACCGGGAGGTTGTTACTCTTCTCTCTACTTTGGGAATAGAGGATGAAAAATTTATTGCATTGCAACAAGCCCAAATTCATCTTCTAGACCAAATCTTAACAAATCGTGAGGTTGCTATTAGAGGCTTGGGAGGGATGAATGCAGGTGAGATTAAGCGCATACTATTACGAATGTTGCTCCAGGGCTATAAACCAAGCTCAGAGCCTTACCTTTTCATGATGCTAAGGGAATATCGAGACCAGCAGTTATCGGATATTAGAAGTAGATCCCGCATCTTTGTTCCGAAGGGACGGCTTCTGATCGGATGCTTGGATGAAACTGGCACATTAGATTATGGTCAAGCATATGTCCGTGTGACCATGACAACGGAAGAACTTCAATGCGGTGGTCACCCGTTTTTTCACATGGTTAAGGATAAGGCAGCAATAGTGGTGGGGAAAGTGGTGGTCACCAAGAATCCTTGCCTTCATCCAGGTGATATCAGAGTGCTTGATGCTGTATATGAACCACTATTAGAAGCTAAGGGCTTGACAGATTGTCTAATATTTCCTCAAAAAGGAGAGCGGTATATCCTTTCCTTTTTTCTTTACCTTCATTATTTCTCCTTTCGTTAAGTAGGAGAGGCGTGAACTAGTTACACTTATAGACTTCACATCATTGAAATATTGGAAGTCAGTGTGCAGTTAATCACTTTCTCAGTTAATTTTGCTTAGCTTAGCTAGAAGGTGATTCATAAACTCTAGACAAAACTCATTATTGGTAATTGAAGCAATCTTGAGCATTAACATGTAAAAAACACTAATAGGCTAGTTAAACCCCTAAAATGCCAATTATTTTTTGCAAGTCGATTGCTAATACTCTGTTTGGATTAATGAGCAAAAGCCCATATACATGCTGTAAGTGGCTGCCTAATTAGAAGGTTTCAGGACAATTTTAAGTCAGAAGAGTTTTCTCTAACTAATGGTATTTCATTACAGGCCCCATCCAAATGAATGCTCTGGTGGTGATCTGGATGGTGACTTATATTTTGTATGCTGGGACGAAAATCTCATCCCATTGTGCAATGATACACCAATGGACTACATTGCTCGTAGACCTCGCATAATGGATCACGACGTTACTCTTGAGGTGAATATGTAGTGGAATTCATTATGTTTGGAAACTATCGAAATTTAATGCATTCAAACCCAATTCACTATGTGTGTTTTCTGACCTCATATGCAGGAAATTCAAAAATTCTTCGTCGATTACATGATAAACGACACACTTGGCATGGTCTCCACTGCACACTTGGTTCATGCAGACCGTGAACCAGAAAAAGCCAGGAGTTCAAAATGCCTCGAGTTAGCAACTCTTCATTCCATGGCTGTTGATTTTGCCAAGACAGGAGCACCAGCAGAGATGCCAAGAGTGTTGAGACCTAGGGAATATCCAGATTTCATGGAAAGGGAAGACAGGGCCATGTACCCCTCTTCTGGAGTATTAGGGAAACTCTATCGTGCAGCACTTGATCGGGAAGAGAATTCAGTAGAATTAGTTGATCAAGGTCAATATACTTATGATGCTGATCTCGAAGAGAATGGATTCGAAACATACCTAGAAACTGCTGAAAGTCACAGAAACATGTATGCACAGAAACTGATTTGTTTGATGGATTACTATGGAGCAGAAACTGAAGAAGAGATGCTAACTGGTAATCTGAGGGAGTTGTCAGCATATTTACAAAGAGACAAAAGGAGATACACAGATATGAAAGATCGGATCGTGGACTCCACTAAGAATTTACAGAAAGAAGCAAAAGAATGGTTCCACAGTAGCTGCAAGAACCATGAACATAAGAAGATGGCCTCAGCTTGGTATCATGTAACTTATCACCCGAATTACTGTGCAGATGGTAAGAATTTTTTGAGCTTCCCATGGATTTTTGGTGACAAGTTGCTTGATATAAAGTCTTTCAAGCAAAAACAGAGAACTGTCAGAACATAAATTGGATGCTATCAGCTGGTAGCAGATCAGAAACTGTACTAATTACGAGCTTGTCACCTTACATTGTCGTAATGGGAAGTTTGGTTGAAGAACTATAGGGCACTGGGGATTTTAATGGTGTAGAAGTTTCTTTTGAAGGTGGCTTTACTCGTTGTCAAGTATGTAATTTACTCCGGGATGGTGGTTGTGTTGTAAGTCAGTTAAACCTTTTTTGAAACAATTATGCTATCCTACAAACTCCTTTTCAGGCTTAAAACAAGAGTTTAACCTTTGAAGTCACAGAATTAGGTGTTCTTTGTATCTGCGGTTGCTTCTTACCGATCGTAATCTGATACAGTATTAATGGAATGGGATTAGAATCCTGATGCTCATTCAAGTATGCACTTTAACTTTAATGTCATCCATCTTTTGATCATTCATTTTCGGGTACTCCGGAAAAAGAGATTTTATAATTAACAAGTGGAATCCATATGTATTGCTTATTCATTTTGGACAACCTACACATTGGGTATATAGTTGCTCAAACTTTTTTGGATGTATGATTCATGAAAAGAAAGTGAAAGTTGTTCGTACTTTTTTTGTTATACCTTCTTACCGAACTTTTTTAATTTTATTATGAGGAATTCTATCATTTTATCAATTTTATCTATCCATTTTGGAGTATCACCAAAATATGAAATTAACTTAACCAAATGTAGCTTTTTGGTAAGAGTCTGAATTCTGATAGAGATTATATCATTAATATCAGTCCGTACAAATAAAAAGTACATTTAAACAACATAATAAGTATTAAATCACCAAGATGAACAAATTTGGTGTATACAAACTCCTCATGTATTATTATTTATAAATAAAAATCATTTGAAATAAAAATGAGACAAAACTCTGTATCTATTTATAATATTTAAATTTAGTTTTAATTACTTTTTAAAATACCACTCATGCCTTTCACTCTCCATCATCAGGTTCTGTTCTTCTTCTCTCATTTCTTCATTCTTCCTCCTCCTCCCTCCACCACCATCCCCGCCAGCAACAGCAGCTCCGCCGCCACCAAACCAGTGAGAAAAGACAGATCGGCAGCAACCACACCTTCGTCTCCTCCACCAACACCTCCTTCTCTTTTTATTTTTCTATTATGTTCACCTACAGTAGCTTTGCCACCCATATCCGTCACTAACAGCGCCTCCGTCTCCACCAACACCACCAGCATCTCCTTCTTTTTATATGTTTTGATTTTACATCAACAACACCTCCTCATCCTCCTTCTATCCTCTACAAACATCACCAACACCTCAAGATCATCATCGTCGAAAATCATCATCAAAAAATAATGATACATCATTACTGTCGAAATTAGGGTTTTGTGTTGGTGAAATGTCAGAAAAATGATTTAGTTTCATTAAATTTTACAAAAACTAAACAACGTTGAAACCAATTTTTGTGTTGGTGAAAACAATAAGTTTTGTTGAAACCAAATTTGGTTTCATCTAATTTTTGCCTGTTTTTTATCGTGAAACCAACATTTAGTGGTTAAACAACATGTTTATGTTGAAACTAAATTTGGTTTCAACTAATTTTTCCTAGTTTATTCAATTTGGTGCATTTGGTTTCTTCGTTGAAGTTGTGTCAATTATGTTGAAACCAAATTTGATTTCATCATTTTTCTGCCTAACTTTTATCATTGAAACCAATGTTGCTGATGATATTGGTGGTGGTGTTACTGGTTGGTGGTAGCACCGGTTGGTGATGGTGAGTGGTGTTAGGTATTGGTGGTGGTGGTCATTGGTGGAGGTGCTTGTTGGAGGTGTTGGTTATGGTTGCTACTGGTGGTGGTTGGTGGTGCTCATTGGTGGTGGTGGTTGGTGGTACTTGTTGGTGGTGGTGGTTGGTGGTGGTGGCGCTGGCTGGTGGTGATGCTAGTCAGTGGTGGTCTTGGTATTGAATTTGTGTTGATAGTGTTGATGGTGAGAAAAAAAATATAAATTGAGGGTGAGATTGTTTATTGTTTTTATTGGGCTAAATTAATCTAAAGGGTAGTTTAGAGAGATTTGTTTAAATGAGGTTTTTGTTTATTTTTGTTTTGGCCGGGGTTTTGGTAGTAAGAGGTATATGATAGTGGAGTTTTAACCCACGGACTATTATGTATTTGCCAATACTAAAAGACCAACTTTGAACCCAATCCAATTATAGACCACGAAGACTTAAAGCCCACAAGATGAGGTGGTTTTACTATGTCGACCTACAAGTCCGCTACTTATTGCCATTTGAGTCTCTTTACTTATAGATGTAGTAATCAACATCGAGGATTATGAGTTTGCCAATACTAAAAGACCGACTTTGAACCCATCCAATTATAAACGAAGATTTATATAATTCGGCCACAAAGACTTAAGCCCACAAGATGAGGTGGTTTTACTATGTCGACCTACAAGTCCGCTACTTATTGCCCTTTGAGTCTCTTTACTTATAAGTGTACTAATCAACATCGAAAATTATGTGTTTGCGAATACTAAAAGACCAATTTTGAACCCAAACCAATTATAGACGAGCAGCTTGTGCTAATCGGTAAAATACTCGGTCTAATTCTTTTGGTGCTGACCAGTTTTAAACTCGGATCATTAATATTATCATCTAATGATTTTACCATTATAATACAGTGACATCATCATCTTATTGCTTTTACTATTATACCACAGTGATATTAATAACTTAAAAATTTTACCATTATACCACGGTGACATCAACAACTCTAGTTAGAGATATACTCTTCGAAGCCATCTGCGGTAACCTATGTAACTCATATTTCGGTGGATTAGTTACATTAATCATTTATGCTACAAGGAATTCCGACATTGTACTTAGATTTGTCGGTTAACTGAATGATTAGTTGATGTGATGTGACATATCATTCGGACTTGTATCAAATGATAATAAGATGAGGTGACAAATCATGTGAGAGTTGGCTTTGCCAAGAAGATTCAAATAAGTTCGTCATACAGTACACTACAACAGTAAGGTCCAATTGTCCATATTTATTGTTGGCTACATGAAGAAGAAACCTAACAACAGTAGAAAAATTACACAATGAAAGATAAAACAAGGAGCACAAAAATAATGGAAAACAAACCTTTAAATTTTTGTTTTACAGAAAGCACATGGTACTCATTACGTGGGTCTTTCTAGTCTTTATTCCCAATCTAAATTTATTTTTTTCCATCAAGAGTAATTAAGATATTTATATATTAGTCAAAAGCATAAAAAACATGTTTATATCTTTTATTTCTCAATCTAAAATAAACTTACGAATGAAATCTCTAGATAAAAAAAGTATTACCATACTATTTATCTGTTAAAAAAAAATGATATTTTTTTATTTATTTATTTTATCTAAAAATATGCCAGACATTTTAAAATAACTATTTAACAAATGAACATTTTTGATGAGTCTCACTACTCCTACGGCTAGCATGTTTGGTCGAAGGGAATGAAATATTTTTTTCGAGAACATAATTCCGTTCTAACTTTCAACCCGTGGTAGGCTCAAAGTGTTTTCAAAAAGAGTTGATTTGGAATAGGATGTATGTGTGTGTGCAGATAAGTTACTTAGTCTGCCTGATCAGAAACCCACTCTCCTACAAGAGTCCTACTCCCAACGCAGTCACTTAGGTACACGCAACCCATACACAGCAAAAGAAAAAGAAAAGACTAGTTGAGTTGAGGTCACTATTCCAGTCAAAATCAGGTAGTTGTTTGATTTCATACATCTCCTACTCCATTCTGCTTCTTCTTCTTCTTTTTCTTTGCTTCATTCTTTCAATTCAACAGTGAGAGAGAGAGGGAGAGACATGGAAGAGTGTAACTAAACTGAGAGAGAGTGTAATGAGAAGAAAATGGAGGGAGCAATGCAAGAGTTAGAGAGAAGAAGTAGATTTCTTAGTAGTCTTATACGAAAGAAAAAAGCTGATGAAGTAGAAGTAGAAGAAGAAGAAGAACATCATGATGATAAACAACAACAACAACAACATGATAATCTAATTCATGACCCAAGTCTTAATATCAAAGTTAGAGCTGCTGATATGCCCATTCCTCTTCAAAATCAAGCTTTCCGTTGTGCAAAAGATTGTCTTGATTCCATGCCTAACAAAAAACTTGACAGTAAACGCTTAGCTCTTGCCCTCAAAAAGGTACTGTCTCTATGATGCATGTTTGGGTTTGCTTAGATCTTCATTTCAAGTTAAACCCAGATTTTCTTTTTCATTTTCTGTTAAACCTCTTTGATGTTTTTGATTATTTTTTTGTGTGTGTGATGGATTGGAAAAATTGCACCTTTAAGTTTCAAAGTTGAAGCTATTTGAGGAATACAGTGTTAATGATTTCAAAAGATGTGATTAATTTTTTCCAATCTTTGGATAGTAATTTTGGTCTTACTTAATACTCATTCAAAATTACCCTAGAAATATTAATAAAGACATCATTTTTTTCTTAGGTTTTAGAATTGGACTAAATGTTGGGAGAAAGTGTAACATAGTGTGGTCAAATGAATGAGCTATAAAAATGTTGCTCTAGTATGGTCAAATGCACTGTGTCCCATGGCATTTGTTTACTATTAAGCTATAGCTCAGTAAGAGTTGCACTTAGAAGCAGGCAAGCAGCAATAACTAGATGCTGAATCCACACAATTCATTTAGATATATGTGTTTGGGTGTGGGTGATTCCCATTAGCCTTAGAAGTACAATTTTGATGTTACCTAGGTGCAAGAACATGGAGATCGTGAAAATTTTACTTTAGTAAAATAGATTTTCTCTTTCTTTATGGAGATTGGCAAAGAAAATACTAGATTATATTTTGAAAAGCCGGGTTGAGTCCCTTTCTCGCATAATTTGTGGAATAACCTTGTCAGTTAGTGGAGTTCATAAGATATTTTTTCTGAGTTGTGGAGTTCTCTGAGGATATAGATTTTTAGCAATAGTTGGTACAGGGAGTTTATCATTGTGAGTCTGACTTCACTCATTCTTATGATCACGACCGTTGTAACTCTTAAATATAAACGGTTAAAGCTACTAAGATAGTTGATTGTTGACCATTAGAAGCTTACAACATTCAAGCTTTTGTTTCATATTCTAGAATGTTGTCTCTCGCTGGAATGTTAGTTTGTTCAATTGTTCCATATTCTAGAATGTCTCGTCTCTCGCTGGAATGTTCTTTACTATTCAAACTTATTAGTCTTGTTGTCTGTGTTTCCCCCTTCTATTTGATAGTTGACATGCTTGACTAGCAGTAGTTAGAACTTTAGTTCTTAAACCATCTCTATCTTTAGAGCTTGACGTTTAGTCACAGAAACTCTTAGCTGTATTTTGCTTCCTCAAATTGTGTAAGAGATGTTTAGACTTAATGAATTTCAGTTAACACTGCATGCAGCTCCAACTGTCCATTTCACTGTAGTCTGACATTTTGAGCAGATCTTGATATCTCTAAATCTTCTTAGCCAGGCAACTTTTTCCCTATCCTCATAGAGGATTTGCTACCCATGTATTTGCTTCAGAATCATTAAATCTTGGAAGTGCTAGACATTGGTTCATATTCAAGCATCTGTGAGATTTCAGTGGCTGTTGATTTCCCATGTTTTCAACTATTTTACCACAGTGCGAGGACCTTGTTTTTCTGTGTAGAAGAGAAATGCTACTTTAAATGAACACACGACTATTATGAAGCATGGAACTAAACTTGGTTTCTCAAACAAGGAGAACACTTTCCCAAGTGAAACTCTTTGTCTTGACTAACTATTTAGAGTTTGGTCGAGACAGTCATGATTGTCAAGGCCATTAAAGGACACTTGCTTATGGTATTGAGTAGGACTGGAAGTGGCAAACTTTGTAAGTAGTTATTTCCTTTCTTGTCTCTCCCTTTATGGTAGTGGAAATTTACTTTATTGATTGGTGGCATGATCTAGGCTTGCAACAGCATAAGCATGGTAGTCAACCAAGCAACACAAGGATCTAGCCTTACCGAAACTAGGGTACAGAATGATTGGACCTCACTTGTGATTGTTGAGTGATATTTATTGGGGGTTTGAACTTTGAACTCTGGGCCTGCCATCAAATCGAGCATTTAGTTTAGCTAAAATAATGCTTCGGTTGCACATTTGTATTGTTCCTTGCTTTATCTGTTGAATTTCTTTCATTTCTCACTGTAAAGCTTTCTTACTGTTTTTTTCTGTGTTGGTCTTTAACAGGAATTCGACTCATCATATGGTCCAGCTTGGCATTGCATTGTAGGAACAAGCTTTGGTTCATATGTCACACATTCTCTAGGAGGTTTCATATATTTTTCCATCTCCAAGGTTTATGTCCTTCTTTTCAGGACTGCTGTTGAACCTTTAGAGAAATGAGCAATCATCGTCAACATAAATGTTTATGCTTACCGATCAGATTGATTTCTACTTGAATGCTTATGTTATGTTGTGAAATAGAATGCATGATATAAATTTTGGAAAAAGTTCAATGGAATGTAGAAGTCTTAACGTAATGCACTATCATTTACATCTGTTTTGTGCAACTTTTGGTTGAAACTATGTCCCATGGCGATAGTGTCATTCTTGTTAGAAGGTGTTTGGATACACCTTCTAGAAGTAACTTTTGTAACTTAATTAAGTCGAAAGTTAGACGAAAATTAGACGTTAGGTTAGGAATTAAATTTCAGAATCACTTCGAGAAGCACCAAAAAAAAAACTTTTTGTGAAAGCAGATTTTTTACTTCTGGCTTCTGAAAAAACTACGGATGGTTGCACTTAAGAGTTACACAAGTAGGTTTGAACAAGACATATCATCCATAAAGGGAAAGCCACATAATTGCTATCTTAAAGAGGACTATGAAAAGTGTCAATCTTCATAAGTAGCTAGTTGCTTTCTTGTCTCTCCCTTTATGGAAGATTTGTTTTTTTTTTTTAAAGCATAAACTTTATGGAAGATGATATTTACTTTATTGATTGGTGGCATGATCCATGCTTGCTGCATCATAGCCCGGACGAACAAAATCCCTTGCGGAAATTACCCCTAGCAAAAGATTGAAATGGCCCGTGAAGATTAGAGCGCATAAAAAACTGGACCCTTTGGATTTCTTTAAACTTATTAGGAATTATTCCCTCTGTTTTTAGAAAAATGTTATTATTATTTTTTCATTTTAATCTAAAAATAGGTCACATTGAAAAATGATAGTAACACTATTCTATAAACAGAATGAGTATTATTTAGTCCCAAAGTCACTAGGCAAGTTTAGTCATGTCCCCTCAAGTCTAGTATTAGTTAGTCTAAAATTCTTCCGTATACTCAGTTTAGTCCAAAATTTAGACGAGTTAGTCTAAACTCCTCCCGATCCAAAGAATCATACTTTTCCACATTATCCTAAATACTCTGGTTATGTTTCCGTATACATATAAAAAGAGAGAGAGACTCTATAACTTTTTAGATCTGAAATTTTTGACGAGAGATAGAGGCGATTTGGGCTTTTAGATCAAGTTTTTATTTATGCATTTTAAAATTTTCTGAAGAAGATCAAATCAACAAAGTCAGAAAGAATTTTCCGTAAGTTTATACTTTTTTTTTTTACTTTCTAATTTGAAAGAAGAAGAACAAAACAGAGTGTGTTTATTGAATTCTTGTGATCTGTCACTTTCTAACAAATCAATTATATCGTTTCTGTTAAATTTTGTTTTTCTTGTGTTTCATTTATAGTTTACAGTAATCTGCTTCTAATCTTTCTTCTGATTGGATCCGGTTTAAGAAAGTTTCATATATGTTGGTTTAATGCTGCGTTATTGCATTTAGGAGATTTTTTTGTTATTTACATTGTTCACCTCTAAAATTCTAGTATGAAGTAGTGTTCATTGATTGTTATTCCTTCAGTGGAATTAAGTAGAAAATTTTGATGAGATTAATTCAATACTTTACCTTTCTAAATCTTATGTATGCAGTGGATTTAGTGGAATTGAGCTCATTCACTCTGGTGTAAGTTCTCTCTAAATATCTAGCCTTTCAATTGTCATTTAGATGTCCAGAGAAAATTTCATATGCTTTCTGATATGTTTTTGATATTCCAAAATTACAGGTAACTTGTTTTGCTGAAGCGGGTGGACAACATGTTTTGGGGATGGCAAGAGCGGTGGAGCTACTGGTTCACGTGCATGTTTAGTGGAGTCAACTATGGATTGTGGTGAGGGCTTACCAAAAAAATAGCGTGTTCAGTCTACTGATTATTGTATTATGGTTCTCTTTTAAGGTTTTACATTTTAAGATCTTTCTTTGTTAGTATGTTTTGGGAATCAGATTCAACCTATCATTGGTGTTAGTCTTTTGTTGAACATAGTTTTCTTCTCGTGCATTTAGCAACCTGTTTTTTGTCCATTACTCTCCATAATCCGTTGTATGACTAGTGTTACTATATTGACTCAAGGGATCAGTCTCAAAAGGAACTTTATGCGAAGCATCATAATACCGCAGATGGGCGTATTAGAATGTGGTTCGGAATACGGAAAATTATGAATGCAACTGATAAGCTACTATTTGAAACTAGAGACGCAGCTAAAGAAATGAGCACCGACATCCACATGGTATGAATCCTACTTGGTATCATCCTTTGTGTTTCATCTCTAGTCTACCCCCAATTTGTTCGGGACTAAAGGCATAATTTAGGTTAGGATTATGTATGATATTGGAATTGACAGCTTAAGATCGTTGGTTTATAACAGCTAGGTTTTTCTTTCGTGTTGATCTATGACCAACGACAACATATTAGGTATCAGTGCATTAGTCCACTTCTTGTGAAACCCAGCCACAAAGCGGCAAATGATTTGCGCTGGTTTGAATGTGCGATTCAACAAAGCTCCCAAATCATAAAAAATAAATATATATTAAATTTACACTCTTTCAAGGAACTATATAAAGCTCTACCATGTGCACATAGTTGTACACATGTTGATTCTTAATGTGTACATATTATACACTTGTAGATTGTTAATATGTACATAGTTGTACATTTGTTGATTGTTAGTGTGTACATATTTGTGGACTTGTTGATTGTTAATGTGTACATAGTTGTACACATCCAGATTATTAGTGGTGCAAAACTGTATTATATTCTGATGCACCTTTGACGTCAATCTTTTTTGGTTTTATGTATTTAATCTATGGACTCATAAGCTCAAAATGGAGAGGCCCAAGCCTATCACAAGGTTTGCGGAGGTCGATGGTTCAAATCCATCTGAGTTTCCATGTTATGTTTATTCAATATGGGTAGGTGTGTACGTACTGGTGCACCAATGCAATTTTCATGACATAGATTTGTTTGTAGGTGAATATTGTTGATTTGTTCCATGTTTTATAGGGGTGTACATATTGGTTCGTCACTGTATTTTCCATGAAAAATAGGTATGTGTGTATGAATGATCGATTTAATGCATTTTTTTAGGTGTGTACATATCGGCGCACCTGAGTAATTCTCATGAAAAAGTAGGTTTGTATGTAGTTATGAATGATCGATTTTATGTATGTTTTGTAGGGAGTGTATATATTGGTCTACTAGTGTAATTCCCATAAAAAAATAGGTTTGTGTGTGGTTATGAATGATCGGTATTATGCATGTTTTGCAGGGGTATACATATTGGTGCACCCGTGTATTTTTCATGAAAAATAGATCTGTGTATGGGTATGAATGATCGGTTTTTTGCATGTTTTGCAAGGGTGTACATATAGGTGCACCAGTGTATTTTTCATTAAAAATAGGTCTGTGTGTGGGTATGAATGATCGGTTTTATGCATGTTTTGCAGGGGTATACATATTGGTGCACTAGTGTAATTCCTATGAAAAAGTGGTTTTGTGTGGTTATGAATGATCGGTTTTTATGCATGTTTTGCAAGTGTGTACGCATTGGTGCACCAGTGTAATTCCCATGAAAAAGTAGGTCTGAGTGTGTGATTATGAATAATTGGTTTGATGCATGTTTTGCAGGAGTGTACAAAGTGGTGCACATGTTAAAAAATAACTGCATAAGCTTATGAAAATTTTATACATGTGTACATTTTTGTACACATGAGATAACCATGAAGAGAAAATAAAATTTTGAAAAATGAAAATTATATAGTCATATGGGTACTTTTTTTATAGATCTCGGAAAGAACTTTCCGAATATATATAGTTTACGAATTTTGGATGAGCGGTTTAAAAGATAAATTATTTTTTAATTATTTAAAATTGCTGACATCTTGATGAGTCCTTTGGACTAAACTGTAAATTTTGGACTAAATTGTAAATCAGAAAAGTTGTTTGTGTATTTTTTATATTTCAAATAAATAAATGACTAAATTATACCTAGTTGAATGAGTCAGGACTAAACTGTCTATTTGGATGAAATTTTAGACTATACCGCTATTTTCCCTTAAATTTATCATACTGAGGTTTCGACCACTATGATAGTACATCACAATAATAGTTTTGCCGACTGTTGTGCACCTTTAGAAAGTCTATTTGGGTGTCAGAAAATTGTTTCCACATTGAAGATACTACCTCTATCCTAGAAAAAATAATATTTTTATTTATTTATTTTATCTAAAAATAAATCAAATTAAAAAATAAAAATATCATTTTTTTTCGTACGGCGGGGGTATTTGACTTGGACAATATTTGAAGGGTGTGTTTGGATTAAAGAATTTTGCATTCAAATGGACCCTTAACACCGACTCTAAAAATTGGATTATTTAAAACAGCAAATAGTAATGGAGACCATATAGTTGACGCCAGAGATCCAAAGAAAACAAGCAAAATAGTAATGGAACCACAGCCACCCCATGAAGCCTTATCCTTGGTACTATCTTATCTCAATTTGTTTGAACTTCTAACAGTGAAAGAAGTTTGCAGATCTTTAAGATTCACAGTAGATGATGATTTATTGCTGTGGCTTGACATTGTGATCAAATCGCCTCTGAACTTGCGCGTTAACAACGACATCCTGCTCGATATAACTTCGAAAGCGCAAGGAAGATTGAGAAGTTTAGCTCTGATTAATTGTGTAGGAATCACAGATGATGGACTTCAAAGAGTCATTGAGGACAATCTTCTTATAAACAAGGTACCAAAAATTTCAAACTTAGAAAATATCTTTATTGATGGATTCAAAATTGTTTGTTAGGAGATTCGAGGCCGGTGCAGCAAACTAAGTCTAACCCATAGGTTGTTTGCTCTTCATTTGCAGCTATATGTACCAGCATGCACAAGACTGACGCCTGATGGTATTGTAAGGATAGTCAAGAAGTTAACAGATGGATCTAACCAGCATAATTTGAGGTACTTGAGGCTTTGTGGTATCCCCAACTTAACAAAGGAACACCTCCAAGTTCTCAACTCATGTTTACTGCAACACGAGAACGCCAGCAGTTGTCAACTTCGGAAACATTACACGCTAATTGATTACAATAGGCAACGCTCGCAATTGCACTATGAGGATGAGACTAATGCTAATCATATCGACGTGGAAATCTGTCCTAAATGCGAGAATGTAAGCTTAGTATTTGACTGTCCAAAAGAGAGCTGCGTGAAGAAGAAAAAGGAGAACCCATTGAGGGAATGTAGAGGATGTTGTATTTGCATTCCAAGGTGTGAAATTTGCGGTGAGTGTACCGACCAGGCAGAGGATGAGGTGCAAGAAACAGTCTGTTCTGATGTTTTGTGTTTGAATTGCTGGCTCAATCTACCAAAATGCAATCTTTGTAATAAACCATACTGTCCAAGACATGCCGATATCTATGGCGCAACAGTCACAGCCTCCACCGGTTTTATTTGTGATGTATGTAGGTTTGAATATCAAGAAATCTAATATTTAAGTTCTGTTTCGGAATCAAGTTTAAAATTTTACTCCTGTAATGTAAAATAGGCATCAGATGATACATAGCCGTGTCTTCATCTAAGAATGAACGTCGGCACCCAAAAAAGAAAGCGTGTTCCAAGCGCTCGTTACCACATCACGAAGACAAGGATGCATTAACCACATAATCTGAAACCTACAAGATGATGGAAATGATTTATTGCCTTTCCAAAACTCAAATAATTAAGGATATTGATATTTTTCTAATCAAGTCATTCAGGTCAAGTACAGCAATCTTCTCCCGATGAATGAATGAGTGTATCAGTTTTTAATTTGATTATGTTTACATACGTATAATTTGTATATCTCTGTGCTACCAATAATCTCCACAAGAACAAGATCCATCACTGAAGTGGTGGAAGCGGTTACGGTCTCTGACAATTATCATTCTTCTGTAAATCTTGGATAGAAGCTTTGTTGCAGAATGACAATCATCACAAACCCGTAGGTTCTTTACTATGCGAATTGGAGTGGTTGGAGCCGTGCTAATGAGGCCAAAAGCCATTGCCAATTTCTCGCTATGGTAAGTAAGTGATGTTTCTTTCTCTTCCTCATCTACATTTAACAATACAGACGATGTGTTTGGTACATGACCTGCTAATTTCAGTTTCTTGCCCATCTCAGCTAGCTTCTCAAGTATTTCTTTAGTTTGTGGGTGAGACTGGTCTCCTATTATGAACTCATGAACAAAACCATTCGCTTCCATTGAGCTAAACCCTGGTGCCTTCTTAATTCCCATAGCTTTCATTGTTTTTCTCACCCCAGCAACATCATTCCATCTATTTGCTGCTGCATAAATATTTGACGTGAGTACATTATGGCCACAGTTATTTGGATCCATTTCAAGAAGCCGTTAGCTGCTATTTCCCCCAGCTGAAGATTTTTATGCTGTTTACAGGCAGCAAGCAGGCTCCCCCACACTACAGTGTTGGGATCGATGGGCATTGTATTAATCATTTCAAGTGCCTGATCGAGTTTTCCGGCTCTACCTAGAAGATCCACCACACAACCATAATGTTTAACCTTAGGGTTCATGCCAAATTCATCCACCATCCTATCGAAAAGCCTTTGTCCCTCAGATAGCAACCCAGCATGACTGCAAGCATGCAGAGCTCCAACAAATGTAATATCATTAGGTTTTATACCTGTTCTCTGCAACTGAGAGAAGAGATCCATTGCTTCCACACCAAGACCATGCATTGGTAATCCGCCTATCATGGCATTCCACAAGCATATATCCCTAATGGAAGCTCCACTGAAGATCCTGCGAGCGCTATCTATATCCCACATTTTGCGTACATATCCACTAAAGTGGTTGTTAATATGACATCAGATAATATCCCTTGCTTATCTATGTATGCATGGATGGACTTCCCAAGATGAAGAGCTCCTGTTTCTGCACACAGTGAAAGGAGATTCACCATGGTTATTTCATTAGGGTATATACCTGCATTTCTCATCTGGCGCAAGAGTTCAAAAGCCTGATCAAGAAAATTTTATGCCGCATATCCTGAAATTATGGCAGTCCACACTGCAACATCTCTTTCCCTCTTGCTTGTGCTGTCAAATATTTTTCTTGCAGTGTTTATATCACCGCATTTTCCGTACATATCTACTAAAGATGTGGCCAAGGTAAATGATACCTGAAACCCATTCCTGATCATGTAAGCATGAACTTGCTTCCCTAAGCGAAGAGCTCCTACAAAACCACATTCTAGAACTAGACTCAGCAGTGTAATCTCATTCGGAAGAATGTTCTCATCCTGCATTTTCACAAAAAGTTCAACCCCATCTTGCAATTTATTGCATCTTATATAACCGGCAATCATGGCAGACCAAGATACAACCGTTTTCTGGTCAAGTCTATTGAAAAGCCTTCGAGCTAGAGCTATATTTCCGCATTTGGCATACATATCTAGCAAAGCAGTAGTAATTGGAACATCCACAGATCTAATGTCAATGTTCTTTACTACATAAGCATGAATAAGTCTAGCCATTTTAGGACTTCCAAGGTCTGCAAAGAGATTCACCATGTTCAACATAGCAACTGCACTAGGCTTGACCCGTAGGAACTGCATTTCACTTATAAGATCCAATGCTTTGTCATAAGATTTACTCCTACTGTAACCTCTAATCATCGTACTCCAGGTAACAACATCTCTTTCTCTTTCAGGCATTCTATTGAATATACTGCAAGCAGATTCTACATTTTCACACTCTATGTACATCTGAATCAACGCGTTGAGTATAAAGACATCCCAATCTAAACCAACTTTCAGAACAAACCCATGAATCTCTTGACCTTGTTTAAGACTCCATGGCAGCTGACTACAAGCTTTGAGAATTGACGGAATAGTGAAAGTATCAATGTCAGAGTCTGTTTCTCTCATGTAACCATAGATTCTTAATGCTTGTATTGGACTATTGTTCTTGACATAAGAGGCTATGATAAAATTGAACAATGATGCACTCATCATAGTGCTTGGCCTTAATAAGTCCATTGAACATCTGAAAATAAAATATCAGTGGGAAAAAAAAAACTTATCTTTAAATTATTTACAAAAATCTAACTTAAATACTCTCCATAAGAATGTGCACCCAAAAATTACCCTCCTTCTAATGGATATAATTGATTTTACATTGGAGATGTAAGAAAAAGATTATTATTTTTTTTGAAACATGTAAGAAAAAGAATTAGTGTTCAAGTATCCCCGGTTTTTAAATGGTGTATGAATTTGTGCTCATTCGTGGATAATACCCTCCATTCACAATCCATATCTATTCTATTATTTAAAGGGGACTCTCCTCAGTAAAGCTGTAAATTTTTGTATTTATTTTGCCCTTAGTTGTATTTTTGTTTTGAACCTTACTTAAATAATTGGGAGGTATTAATGTAATCAGGCATTAAATAAAATAACTTATCCTGAACAATTTTATCATTTCTACTGTCAATCCTAGTTAACAATTCGATGCATATCAAAAATTTGGATCAATAAAAATACGTGCATTAATCAGCTGAGTAAATGCTAATTCGGTAAACTACGCTGTTACTCATGCATGATGTGGAATAAATTTGAAAATTTATTAATTCATTTCTAATACGTTCCACATATATATAAATGCGGTACAAAAAATTCAGCATATTAAACGATGAAAAATATTTTAGGTTGAAATTTATATGATCTGGGGAATATATACTTATTTTATGTTGAAATGTTGTTTAACTAAAATATATATAAATCATTAACAACAGCGAGAGGATGCCTTAGTGGTCAAGGTCCTCTTATGTGATCCACAGGTCACGGTTCAATTCCCAGACTAACCTTTTGTAAAAAATTACAAAAACAAGTGAAGCGTGTGCTGATCATGTGCGAATTCAGGGGAAGAATTAATCGCGAATCCATAAAATCCACAAATTATACGAGATGGAATTAAAATACGCATTTTTTATCCGGGGTGCATTTGGATGCCGTATAATTCTGAAAACGTTTAATACGGGAATATGCAAAAATAATTCGCCGAATTGCTAACTAGCCTATCAATCATTCCTGATTTTCTTGATATACTTGATCAAATTGATCGAATCAGTGAAGTTATAAATTAACATTAAAGTAATTTTTAAAATTTTAAAATCGAAACTTAGATTTGATGGGTGAAACCGTGAAAAAACAAGTCTGTTCTCTATAATCAAAGATTCAAAACCATTCTCATCAAAACGAAAATAAAAAAGAAATACAATCATCATTAAGAATTAATTAAATTCTATATAAACTAATTGATCACAATAACCCAATCGAATAAGCACCTCTAATACATTGAACATAAAAAAAATAATTAAACTTATTACAACCAATTAACGCATTATATAAATAACAAAGTACATAAATATGGTGGTGAGCTTCATGGAGGAGAAGCAGAAACAAGGTGGTGGTGGTGGTGGTGGTGGTGGAACCAGGGGCGATGGTGGTTCCATCTAGGTTTTAGCAGAGAGAGTAGGGAACAAAGGGGGAAGAGAGGCGAAGAATGGGAAACAAGTCTCGCAAGGGGATTCAAGCCCTGAAGGTCAAAGGCGGACTAAACTAGGTATGCGACAATCTAACGGGTGAGATTGAACAAAAAAATTGGTAAAATCTAAACAATCAGTAAAACGTTATTGTGATACATATCTGATTGAATTTTGTATGGACCTACCAGAAAAAATACACGTGGCGAGTTATAACCACAAATCACACATTGATGAAATATCATCTATTGATTTATGCACGTCCTTAACACTCTTGTGTAAAATTAAAAAAAAAAGATGCATCTGCCTATAGACAAGATAATGGACGACCATGATTGAAGGAAAAGACAAAAAACGGTCAAGAACCACCGGTTTTTATTAAGAGAAGCTCGATTAGGATTGCAAAATTTGAATAAATTAGACTGACCTTAACCTAATTTAATAATCGTCTTGGATTATAATTTGATTATATTTTCTAATTTAACTATATGTTTTAATTATAACAAATTTCTAACATTAATTTTAGCTGATTAGATTGAGATTTGATTTTCTAAATATCATATACATTGTTTGCAATATATATGTATACATTATAGTTGGGGCCCAACATTTTTGTGGTTTGCCTGTTTGTCGGTTGATATGGATTGTAGATGTGGTAAGAATAGGTTTCAAACTCTCGAACTTGTGAAGATTGATTTTAGATTTAAAAACTGATTTTAAACAAGAAAATATACACAAAAGATGACAATAATATTCACAAATACTAAGGTTATGGATTTCACCATTAACCACTTTCAATTGGTTCCAAAAATAATAATTCTAAACAATTCTAACTCAAATAAGTGACTCCAATTTTTACCAAAGGTAGATTTTTAAAATATCAATTGTAAATCACAAGCATGGCTCATCAAAAGCTCTAGGTCCCAGCATAAACCATCAAATAAAATCACAATCAGTTAAGAAAAATCATAATTTCAATTAAAATTAAATGCAAAAGTCATAAAAAATTATTACAAGTTACCAATTAATCATGGAAAATGGCTTCCTCATTGCCTCAGTGATAAGGTTTAGCTCATCTTGCTCAAAACACTTTCAAAAGTTTGATATATGGCTCAAAAAGTGTTTAGAAGATGAAAATATATAATAAGAATAAAATAGTGAATTTACAACGTTGTACAAGCGTTACAGATTAACTCTTACAGTAGAAGTTCAAGATAAATGTTGCAAACTGAAGATAAACGTTGCAAAACAATTGAAGAAATCGTGACAAGTAGTTGAAGGAACCGTTGCCTATTATATGTTCTTGAGCGGCAGCATCAACAGATTTTTCTGGATTATTTTTCTTGTGTTTCTGGCCTCTTCCAGTCCCCCAATCTCTCTATGATCTTCTCTATTTATACTAAAACCTTCAGAACTTCGAATTAACTCCTCGCAGATCTTTAGCATCTTCTCCAAATCTCCTTTAATAAAAATAATGGGGAAGCATATCTCAGTGATTTTTTCTTTCCCTTGGCAGCAATATTCGATGATATTTTTCTCTTTGTGATGTTGCTTTGTTCGAACAATATTGAACAAAATCTTGTATTTTTAGAAAGAGGTCTATCCAAGTTTCCCAGGATAAGAAATTTGACGTGAAAATATCTCACGAGATTTAACTATGCGTGATCCTGTTGTGTTCACATATTCTTAAAATTCTTCTTAATTAGGCAAGCAAATATCCTTGTAATAAAACCCAAATTTTTTGACTGCAATCCTTCACAGATTCGAAGTTTATAAAGAATAAATTCTCCCGCCAATTTCTGATTTTGAATTTGAGAAGAAGTTGGAGTGCCTCTATCCTCTGTTGGCAAGGGGAAAGGAACTCTAGTGACTCGGCCAAAGCGGGCACCTAACCCACCTAAACAGGAGAGCTAGTTTATGACTGCATGACATTTTCTTCTTTCAGTTATTACTTAACATCTGACTTATGTTAAGCCTCAAAAGGGTCAAATTTCTTCCCTTTAGCATATGTCCTGGGGTGTCTTTAATAATTTTTCCGAGTGTCTTTAACACTTTTTTTAGCCAATTTTTTCAAAAATGTTAATTTTCCAAAAATACCTAAAAACACAACAAAAATAACACAATTAGTATATAATCAAGCACTATCAATATAAAGAATTATGACAAATCAGACACAAAAATGTGTCTATCATCGGTTTTTAAGGTAAGATGGGATCTATGGCCCGGCGTGGTTAAGTTAAGGTTATTTAAAACAAATTTTTTTAGTTTATTCCGCTTTTAGGATTAATCAGGATCTACGGCCTCGGTATGTCGGTTATAATTAGCATTAAAGAGTTACTATGATTAGGAAATATAGCTCAATTAGAAAACATATTTAGATTAGGAAATAAATAATTAAATTAAGAAATATGGTCATATTCGGAAATCGGTTAATTAGGAATCAGTAATTAAGCTGGGTTAAGTTAGCTAAGGTGAGTCCTAACTTATTCAATTTCGGTAATCCTGATCGTCTTTTGTCTTTTCTTGAACTTCTTAAGGAGTCTAACATGGTTGCCTGCAAGCCTTGTAATTTTTCAGCAGCTTTTCATCTACAACTATCTTCTGATTGTATTGCTCTTTCGGATCCTAGTAAATATATGTCCCTGGTGGGTGCTTTGCACTATCTCACTTGGACTCGAACGGAAATTTCTTATGTTATTAATCAAGTCTGTTAAATATACTTTTATGATTTTGTATATAAATATTATTTTATAATTTAAAAAACTTGACGTCACAAAAGTATTCATGCATGGCAAAACTCAATAATATATTTATATTACGTTAATGTATTTTTATTTTGTGCATTAGTATTAACTAATTATGAAACGCGTCTCACATGTTGATAACTCAATATCTCATGATATAAATTTCATTTTTTGTAATATTTGGCAATAAACATATTTTTTGCATATAATTTTTCTTGTGTAACATGATATTTTGTGTGTTTGCATATACATGATTCTTTTTTTCGCATATGATTTTTTTATGAGTATTCATATACAAATAAATCACAATCTTTTTATAAACTATGTAAAAAATTATTTTGAATAATTTAAACCATACATGATCTTTTGATAACTTGACTCAAGGATATTTTGGTAAAATATAAGAATACATTACACAATAAAGTGTTAAAGCTACAAAATTTCAGTTACACCTAATCTTTTTGGACAACGATTTCATGACTTTCATCTAACGTAACCCAACACAACTACTAACTAGTAAATGCGTGAGACACACATGTGGATTTCTGTTTTTCTCAACAACTATCACCTATGTCAGAAAATTATTATTATCTTAATGATTTCCGTTATATCCAGTCTGTCCAGACGAAATCTTTATTTTATGTTAAGTTCTAGTCTTGCATAAAGAGCTGAGCTCTTCCTTTGTTTTGTTAATGAGAAAATCTTTTCTTGCCTGGACCATTTTCTCTATGGTATCGTAGCTTCTGATCCTAACAAATTTTTCTTCTCTTTATCTTATCATCTTCTTATGCTCTATGTTTCTTCATCATCTTTTTTTCTTGATTCATGATTAGAGAATTCAATAGAATTACGGAAAATCCAACATATCATTCAATCTCATCTGTTCCACTGAATAAATTAACCAATATCATTTCTATCAAATTGAAATAAGATAATTACCTCAACCTGGAAATCTCTCATGATTCCAGTGATTTGAAAATTCAAGATTATGAAGTTCTTGGATGGATCTCATCCATGTCCAAATCAGTATACAACTTGTACAAATCAAAACAATAGACTCGGAAATCCTTTTTACACATATTGGGTTGATTAAGACGCTACCATCATAATATGGATAAACTCAACCATTTCAGAATCGGTAATCTCTTACTTTGCCAATTCAACTACTTCTTTTGATTTGTGGAAAAATATAGAGGATCGTTTTGCTCGAGTTTTTCCTACTCATTCTATTCAACTAAGAACTAAACTCATGTCACTAAAACAACGTGATAAATCCATTCCTTCATTCTTACTGAAATAAAGAATCTAATTGATCAACTTGTTGTTGATGGATATAAAGTTTCTGATGATGACTTAGTAGTTGTTACGTTTTCTGCTTTAAATTCAGACTCTTTTGCAACATTAATTTGAATCAGAAATCCACCTGTTTCTTACACAATTTATTAATAAATTAACAATTTATTAATCAGTAAAGAAGTAATTGTTAATGAGAATAATAAATCTCTTCTTTCTGAATATACAATTAGAGCATTTTCTGCTCAAATGTATAATTCAAGAAACTATGGTAGAGGTGGTAGAAATACTAATCTCATTTGTAGAGGAGGTAGTCATGACTATCAAGGTGGTAAAGGTTTTCAAGGCAACATAGGTTCAGGAAATTACTCTTATAGAAGAGGTTCATGCATACTTTCATCACCATCTTACTTTGTGACTTCTAGATATACTCCTCCTAATTTGGTTTATAGTAATAAACCTACTTGTCAAATTTATCATAAATATGGGCACTCTGTTGATGACTGTTAGTATAGAATGAATTTCTATATTCAAGGAAAAGCACCACTTATTTGTTAATATTCTTGGGGAGAATCCTTGGTATATGTATTATGGAGCTAATAATCATTTGACTGCTGATTCTTTTGTGATGCACACTTCTACACCATACAATGGAAGTGATCTCATAGACACAACAAATGGAGAAGGTATGTCCATTAATCATTTTGGTTCTGCATCTATTTATGTTCAGAACCTTACCTTTCATCTAAACAATGTCTACATGTACCTAAAGCTTCACACAAAAACATTTTTGTTAACAAACTTGAACAAGACAATAAATTTCTATGATCAACTGGCTTTTGTATCAAGGATCTCAACTCAGGAAGGATCATTTTCAAGGGCCTCAGTAAAAATGGTCTTTATCCAATTCCGAAAAATTCACTCAAGCCAACTTCCCTATCTTTGTTTTAAAGGGCCTCAGTGAAAATGGTCTTGCCTATTTTTAATTTAGTTTTTTTTTTTTAAAAGATGAATAAACCAAAAAACCAAATCCAGATGAGTAAATATAGGCCAATGGGAGAAGCCGGAATGTGCACCCCGACTTTTAAGGGGTGCACAAATTTGGACTTACAAAACTGTAATACAAGTGTACAACTATACATCTTTCTAACCTTAATAATATCAAGCACTGAACTAGTGAAAATATTCCACCCTATTTATATTTTCCCGTTTATCTCTAACAATGACCGCCGTTTTATCTCTAAGCAAAACCCCTTTCTCTCTCCTCTTTCGCTTTAAACGAAAACCCCTTTCTCTCTCGCTGCCTCCTGCTCAGATCGGCTCCTTTGGAACAAATCTGAGAAGCTATGTTACCGTGATGATCTACAGCTTCTTTTACTCTTGGTCTTTAACACAATTTTAGTATTAGGTTATGCTTTAATTTTTGTTCTTAACGTTTTAGCCTTCGTTTTTGCTTCAGTGTTTTTTTTGATTTGTGTCTTTGGAGCTTGGGTTGTGAGTACAAGTGATGAAGAAAAAAGATCAAGGCATGTCACCATTTTCAGCACAGATCTACCAACAAATTGATGTGTTTTAGAATAGTGGTAAAAAGTGTTCGATTCTCGAACTTGTGAAGGTAATGATTTTAGAAAATAATAAACTTAATCTAATTAAATAAAACAAAGCAAAATAAACTAGAGATGTTTTCAGAAAATATGGAGAAAACCAGGAATCAGGATTCAGTTATTTCCCACAACTATGTGATTAATTATGTAATTCTTTTTAAATAAATTAAGCTCAGATATTGCCAAAATAGGTTTTTATGCAAACAAGCA
>JAJJMC010015859.1:2663504-2710468 GCA_023531435.1 Papaver californicum | reverse complement strand
CTACCGATTATCACCAAATTTGGATCCAGTAATACAATCGGTAGTTTATGTAAAAATCTAACTACCGATTGTGATCGATGTTTTTGAGGATCACTAACTTGTACAATCAGAAGTTTAACCCTATACGAAACTACCGATTATCACTAAATTTTGGTCCAGTAAAACAATCTGTAGTTTATAACCTAAACATAACTACCAATTGTGCATGATATTCATGAGCAGTGAAGAACACTAACATAATTGATAGTTTAATACAACCACGAAACTACCGATTGTGAAATCTAACCTAAAACCCTTGATATTCTAGTGACTAATTCATTTGATTGAATCAATATAAACACAAATAATGATAAACCCTACCTTATTGGAGCCATTACAAAGTTCTGGAGAGTCTAATTGTCGGAATCGGTCTCCATTTCTAGATCATCCTCTTCGTGTTCTTCGCGTTGTTCTTCAACAATCTCTCGATCTCTTATTCTTGTGGCAAAATCCTGCCAGCTTTTATTAGGAGGTTGACGATTTGTTTGCTTTTGTCGAACCATCTTTAGATTGTAATAACGACGATGAATTGGTTTACGATTAATCGGTTGAAGATGAATTTGATATGCCACAATCGGTTGTTTGAAGTGGATAGAAGAAGAAGAGAAAACAGAAATTGGAAATCGGTAGTTTGAAGTGGGTAGTGTGAAATAGGTTTAGGTTTTATTAGTGAAAGGTTTTTTGGTAATTATTTGATTAGTGAAAGGATATTTTAGTATTTTTATATACCCCTAGGTTATCCCTTAGCCACACCCATAAAATTGGACTAAAAAAGTCACCCCTAATTAATTTTTGGTCGCCCTCAAATTCGCCAGGTTATTTCGGGACCTTACTGTTAGAGAAATATCAAAAATATACATTGCTAGACATGGCGTGAAGGATAGATTCACTTGGAAATTTACTAAAATCATTTCAGAAACTCCTAATGTAAGAATGCCGGTCAGTCCTCTATGAATTCCGTTGATAGTTTTCCCTGGAAAAGTATGTGGCAGGCTAAATATATTGCACCCAAGGTCCTTGTCTTCATTTGGCGACTGGTTCATAATGGGCTAGGGTGCAAGAAATTTATTCACAAGGTGCTGCAGCTTGTTGATCCTACTTGTATTTTCTGTTCCGAAAAGGATGAGGATTTAGATCACTTGTTCATCAGCTGCTCTAGAGTTAGAGCTATTCTTTTTGCCTCTCAACTTCAGCTTAGAGTGGATAATCTGCCAAGTATGTCTGTTAAGGAATTATGTATCTATAGCTAGGTGGATTTTAAAGAATGATAACTTTCACTCTTTCTGTTATGGGGCTAATCTCCTTTGGGAGATATGGAAATCAAGAAATAAAATGATATTTGATAATAACAATGTGCCAATTCAGTCGATTCTCCATGCTGCTAACTCTCTTTTTAGAGACTATTATCCCCAAGATGTTGGAGATTTGAGTGATTCAGTTCCAACTCCTATAATCCTGCCAGTCTGGTCACCCCCAAATGAAGGATTTATAAAGATTAACTTTGATGGCGCTATTGTTACATCATCATCTTCAGTTGCTGCTGTTGCAAGAAGCTCTAACAAGAAACTACTAGCAGCTGGAGCAAGAATTCTAAACCAGACAGACCTTGTTATCGCGGAGGTGATGGGCATTGCACTAGCTCTGGAATTAGCTCAGCGAATGAATGTTCAACAAGTGATTGTTGAAGCTTGAAGGCGATTGCCAGCAGCTGATAAGAGTTCTTAACCATGGCAGTTCTGCTATCCCCATGGGGAGTTCGTCGAATTGTTGAAAATATCCAATACCAAAGCAACAGGTTCTCCACAATCCAGTTTTCCTACATCAAGAGAGATGCAAATGAAGTTGCAGATACTCTCGCTAAGCATTCAATGCGATACAACATCTACAATTAGTGGATTCCATCATAACTGTAAGTTACTCACGAACCCTAGAGGGGCTAGAAGGTACATCTATTATCCCTAAGTTTATTAGTAATAATTTGTGTGAAAATAATACATTTTTTAACCTTATGATGTTTGGGTTCATAGAGTTTTTAGCTATAATGATGTTAAGATCTTCACTATCTTACTTGGAGTCAAGTTGAATACATAATGCAGTTTGATAGCTTTACTTGTTTCTCTGATTTCGGTTTAGACGTACCACAATGTGTAGTATTTTCATCCCCCTGAATGCTTCTTGGTCTCTCTAGTCGTCTGTTTAAGCCATTCAAATTGCATTGTTTTCGGTTAGGGTGATTGTGGAATGGGTTTCACATGCAGTACAGGGTTAGGTCTACGAAGAGGTCAAGTTCGTTACACTGAAACCCAGTATTTTGATGATTAGTCTTTAAGCATTGGGCTGTTGAAGTGGCTTGCGCTCTTACTATTTTCGTACATGTGCATTGTGAACAATGCAGTCTGATGCTTGTGTTTAGGAAGTTTAACGTAGAATTGTATCACTGCTCAAGTGGCGTTTGAGCCAGAGTTGAATGCGTGAAATGCCATTATCGGCATTTATTGTAACTTCACTACATCTAGTTTTGAAACTGGCCCTAATTCAAAAAAAAGAAAAATCACTTGAAATTGTAACTAGGTGCAATTCCATTTTACTCAATGTAACTTGCTAGGTAAAGCATAAACATGTATGGGAATTGTAATTTCTTTTTGCTTTCCAGTTATTATTCATGCAGTTTCATCCTTGTGTTGAGCATCTTTATTATTACCAATATAAAATGGAAATCGATTGGACAATTGTATCAGATGGAGCCTTTGGCGAGTAAATGTATCTCCATTGATGAACAGTCTGGGTTATTGCAGGAAAAATCAAGTCCTCCCTCTGATGAATGTAAAGGCTATGTTATCTTTTGTGTAAAGAGAAGTTTTATGCTTGATATTCTTTATGAGCTTATTCCATTTGTCTTGGTTTTCTTTTCCGACAGCTATGGAAAAACCCCAAGCTAATGTTGCTAGACCAATTCAGCTAGACACTCAAATGGAATTGGAACATTATGGATCCTCCCAGATAGTATTGGGTCTTCCCTCTCTGCAGAAAACTGGTGACACTGAAATGGAATTCGAACATTGGAGCTCCTCCCAGATGATATTGGGTCTTCCTTCTGCGCGGAAAACTGGTGAAAGTAAGACTACGTTAGTATTTCTTCTGTAGAGGGAATGATCTCGGTGCCTAAAATTCCTTTATGAGCTTTTAACTTTCCTCTTGCTTTCTTTTTTTGGCAGCTATTGAAGTATCACATATAAATGATTCCAAATCACTGTGTAATCCAATACAGCAAGAGGCTGAAAACAAAATCGCTTCCACAGAAGAAGAGCAGGATAAGATGAAAATAAATGATACCGCCACAACGGAAGAACAAGATGAACCTTACTTTCTTACAGATAAACTTTACTTTCACTGCATTCTTGGGAAAACACAACTCTATATCATGGTGAGCTTCAAATTCAAACAGGTGTAGTATTTCTTGTTTTCAATTTTGAAGTTCTGGTCCCTACTTGGTTGTTAAACAGATATGATTTTTGTTTGAACAAAAGAGAATATGAATCAACCGTTTTCCTCTTCAGGGGATTCCTAAATCTTTCAATCAGCTACTTCCAGGAAAAGAGGTTCCAGTCATTCTTCCCTATCAAAACAAGACCTGGAAAGTGAAATATCAAGGCAATAGTGAGTTCAAAAGGTTTGATTCAAGCTGGAAATATTTTGTTCAAGAAAACAACCTCAGACCCGGAGATGGGTGCGTCTTCGAACTCACTGAGCACAACAACAATTGTATCAACTTCAGAATTCAGATTCTCGATGGTGATATCCCGTCTGAGTTGCTTGATCGAGTCGAGGGTCAGACTATAGATCATCCAATTACTATAGGCTGACACTAGTTAGGAAACAATGAGACTAGTTAATGAGTTGGTAGTGTTTTTTGGTCACTGACATATCTAGAATGTAAGAATCCTTTACATTAGTATATAATATTTACGCAATGAATCTCCAAATCTTGTGATTGGGGAAATGAAGAACAGATAGCTTTAAGTGTATCCTAATTCCTGAATTCTGTTCTGCACCCCTGCTTTTCGTTTGAGTCCACATGGATTATTTTTGTTTCTAATTGCTGCGTCTAACTTATTTTCATGCCAACAAGCATAAGTATTGGATTTGAATTCGTATGTCGAACTTCCTACTTCGTTTAAAGGAACTTGGTCTTCCATAAACTTCAGCTTACTGACCAAACTTCATTACCAGAGGCAGATAGAAATAGAGTTTAACTAGTCCCTACACAAACTTGGATATGGTTTAGAAGATGAATCATTATGCTCTAATATTATCACCAATTAGGATGCTACAATCAATTTCAAGTTCAGTATTATCCAGGTTTCAATATCAACTAACTGTATGGGGTTCTGAGATTATTTAACAAATAAAACAATGAAACATTCTATACCCCACTCTCTAAATTTGGTTCATTCAGTGATTCTGTTCTCCGAAAATCAGAATGATACTCTATATGGAGACAAGCTACAAATCAATAAAAATCGCAGTACTAACAACATGAAGAGTAAACCCAAGTGCCCAAAGATCAAATTTGACAGACTTTTACCTTCTTCATTTCAAACTCAAGAAACCAAGCTTTTTCTTACAAGTTCAAGCCACTAAAAGGAATTTAAGTATGGAAAAAAAGTATCACAAAAATCTAATTCAATGAATGATTGGTGTAAGCGTAAAGCTTAAATCCAAGATGGATAAATTCTTTCCTTTCTTCAATGGTTTGTACAAAAATTCTACATCCCAAAACCCTCCTCAGCTTCCTTCCTTCTCTTGTCTCAAAGGGAACAAAATTTGGGTATGCCGCAGTTCTTCAACAAGGGAACAAAATACTCCCAGATCATTTCTACTACCCATATATCCTTCGAGAGTGTTTTTGCGAAGGAATTCAGTTCAGGGAAAAGTTAAATACAAGAAGATAGGAACTTACAATTTCCTACAAGAAAATCAAACTAACAAGTAGAACTAATGCTCCACTGATAAGTGAGCTTGAAAAAACACCACCATTCACTCCAAGACTGAACCCCGTGGAAGTAGAGTTAGATGATTGAACCGTTGTCCCATTTATGAATGTGCCGTTCTTACTGCAAAACACATACAAGAAAATTGAAAACAGAATGTCAGTATTACAGTAGTGAGGCATATATAAGAAAAAAAGTACTAACAATTAAAGACTAGTTAAGATTTATACCTTCCAGCATACAAACAGGTACCGTGACCTGTAACACCAAAAAATTTGATATCAGTAATTAGCATACTTGCAAACAAAAAAGTGCAGGGAAAATATCAGAAAGCGATAAACTTCGGCAGGATTTTAAGCAACTCACTTGGGTTAGTAGTGGTAATTGAAGCAACTCCATTGAAGTCGCAAGTTCCAGGACCCATTCCATTCTCATGATAATATGTATCAAATGCATAAGTAGCATGTGCAGCAACGGTGTCTGGCTCATAACATGGCTGCCCCTGCAACATTGCTGAACAATCTACTTTTCCTTGACCACAAGCCCAATCCAATGCTGCCTGCAACATTTTCTGATCAGCACCATCTCTTGCTACACAGTAAGTCTGATTTGTCGTATCATTTGCTAATACAGATCCAGAACCTGTTAAACGCATGATATATATTGGCACACCATTTGCATCGAACAGCCCCCAGTTCTTCTCAGAAACTGACCCTGGTCTCATGTCTTCGTTGTAAAGCTCGTATAAGTAAGTGCTAACCGCCACACCTGGGTGCTTTGGAGTTCCAGTATTGTTCAGAACATGTCGGATCAAGTTGCTGTTGTAGGTATTTGCATTATCAATAGTGGCGTCCGGCTCAGATGCATCACCTTTAGATGGCCAGCCTGATTCTGTTACTACAATAGGAACATTAGTGATGTTCAGGTAAGCCATTGCGAAATAAGCTGCATCAATCACAGCGTCAAACACATTTGTGTAATGGAGAAGAGTATTGGAATCCACAGCTTCCTTGTTTGGGGGTAAGGGACGGAAAAGTGCATAATCTAACGGAATAACGTTATTTGATTGCATGTAGTCGTAGTATGGGTAGACATTGAGCATAAGGTAGGATCCCGTTTGCTGTAGGAATTTGAGCATTGGAACTAAAACTGGATCCCAAGAACGGTTAAAGAAGGCTTGGGATGGTGGAAATGAGTCAAGAATAATTGAAGAAGAGAATGGAGTCGAAACTTTAATTTGCTTATCAAGGTTCGATGCAAGTAAGGCAGAGTGTAGGTATGTGAGAGCACTGACAAGGACTGGTGCAGCATTTGGGAGTACTGTTAGGATTTCAGACCCAACAGCTATGGCTGTGATGTTAGTCGCAGGATAGTGAGCCACCACATTACGAGCAACCCAATTCGCTGCTGTAGCATTTGATTGGCCAACACCAAGAAGTTCGTTATTGGGGACAGAAACCGTGACACGTATTCCAGTCTTCGCGAGTGCAAGGAGCATTGCCCTGTCAGCGTCATACAACCGGACATGACGGATTTGCTGAGCCTTGAGTAGCTGAACTACCTGAGTTGGATTTGGCATGTCTGAAAGAGCTGTTCCAATGTTCACACCAATAAAGGCACCTGCAAAAAAAGCATAAAATGTTAGTTACAATTACAGTCCCATTATCCATATCAATTATGTATGTGCTTAAAAATGATAATAAGCCTGCTGGCTATGCAACATGCGAATTAGTATCAACCGGCTGAAAGAAGCTAATCATCGAATCAACAGAAGTGCATAGACAATTCTAATTTGTGCGAACCGATATATACGAATCAACATGCAAATTAATATTAACTCGTCAAAAGAAACTATGATCATCCATTCCCCGTGACACTAATAATACGCTCATCGAGATCTCCCCTAAATATAATACAAATCTAAGAATGCATCGATCACAATTCAATTGGTCCAAGGGGGCATCTGTTCAATACTAACCCATTTGGATCATACTAACGCTGTCCACTACATAAAAGCCACTACAGGTCGTATGATTCAATTGTATGAGGGTCCAATTCAGATCCAACAGTTAATCTCTGGGTCCCCAACCATTATTCTGCATGTGAGTATTGTACTATGGACAAAAACTACAAGTTCATTTTCTTTAGTATCATTTTAGTGTTGTTTCAAAAAACAAAATAATGCATATCTATGAATTTTTCTTTATTCCAAATGCATATCTATCAACTAGCTAAACATATTCTTCAAGACATGTACGAATTCATATTCAATTGCATCATATCACATTACAAGTCACAGTCCACACCAGCTGTTTAATTTGGACAAATGGATGACCTAAAAAGTACAATATGAAAAATTCAAGGATTCTAGAGATCTTATCTCCCCCACATTTCACTTTACTCAACACTAAACCCCCTTTTTTTTTCTCATGAGATGTATACACTTTTGTCCTCCCCCTATTTCAATATCATTACCAATATCAAAGTAAATTTCTTAGTATATATTATTACTGACTAAATTCTTCTACCCATACCATTACGCAACCCCGAAAACTCCGGTACTACTTTACCCCCATCATCAAAATGTTCCTTTAGTGAAGTATGGGTATGAGCAAAAACAATTCACAAATGATTTAACCTCAAATCAAGAGCTTTTTACACACCAAAATCATGCATTAATCATATTCAAAGTGAAAAAAACTCCAAACTGACATAACTGTCTAACATGTGCTCCCCACCAATAAAATTGAATTAATAGGGTAGATAGCATGAACAAAAATGTACAGTATCTACTAATGTACTAAACATTTGTACCCTAAAACAAGAAAAAAGTTTCATATTACCCATAACCTTTAAAAGTGTTGAAAGGCTATATAATACTAACAGTTAGGATTGTATTTTATGCAAGACATGGAGAGGGACCATTCACGTGCAAACCGGCTAAGCTGGTCAGTGCATGTAGAGTATGTGTTGATAGAATAGAGACTGGTGCAGCATTAGACAAAGACCAGACCAGAAGAAGCTACTTTTCTCATCTTTGATGATATAAACATAACACCACCAATAACAAAGCATTTTTCTAAGGGGCATTTTTGTCATCTTGTACATGGGTAGCAGCTGTATTGCATTTTCCAGATTCTGGAAATTTTCTTTAGTCTTTTAATACATAAACTTTCAACACAAACATACTCTTTTTAGAGGACATTTATTTCAACCTTCCTCTTATCTATTTTCCATTGATGACAAATAAAGATATTATAAAACTAAGATGTGTCTTTAAATTAATCCTAACCACACTTTGATTGTAAAAATGATTAATTAATGTTCACTAAAACTGTAATAGTACTGGCTAATAGTACTGGCTAAAACAAACACAAAATCTAAACAAGAAATGTAGAATGGGGAGAAACCCTTTTGTGTTACAAACAGCTCAAAATGCATCATTTATAACGAAATCTAAGTTAAAACCAGTCAACTACACAAACAGGTAAAAGCAACCAAGAAAGTAGAACACAAGAAATCGAAGAAGGAGAAGAAGTGGAGAATCACTTACCTTCATCAGCAGTAACAACAACTGTTGATGATAAAGTAGCAAAGAGTAAAAGAAGAAGTAAACCCATTATGAAGAGCAGCTTGGTATATTAGTCTTCTTCAATCTTCCACAGTTAAAACCCAGTTGAGAAAATCCCTGGAGACAGAGAATGGGGAAGAAGGGGCTAGCTTGAGAAAACAGAAGCACTTTATTTGAGGTTTTGTAGTGGAATATTGGAGAGAGATCTAGCAGCTAGAGTGAGAGGAGTGGAGGTGGAAATAACATTAATTTAATAATGGAGAAGAAAAGTAGAGTTGATGGTTTTATAGAGGAAAAGGATGACTAGGCAAACTTTGTCGTACTGCAACAAATGCTACTGTTTGATCATCAATCACGTGAAATTATGTCAGAGATCAAACGGTTGAGATTTTCTTACACAGAGAAGAGAAGTTGATAAAGGAGAAGCTGCTGTATATTGTAGCCGTTTGAACGATCCTCTTGTCTGATTTTAAGTGTAAGAAGGTGCGATCTACGAGAAGAGTGACTGATGCTTGTGTGGCAACTGAGATGAGATGGATTCAACGGTCGTATTTCTTTAATTTTAGTATTAGTTACTTTTTAGTACTTGTAATTTTGTGACTCCACCAAAAAATGAGATTAAGATAACCAAAAAACGGATTAAGGAATCTATGAACATAAACAGGAAAACGGTCTGTCTTGGGCAGTTAATGTACTGTCTTCAAGTTTTTACTGTTTTTTTATTATGAAAAAATAAACGATGTTATAAAATTGATTGGGGCTGTGGAACTAATAGAGGGTCCTACCAAATTTATTCACATATAGGGTGCGAAACGATGGTGGAATACTATTTTATCCTTCTTTTAATAACTAAATTTAAAATTCTAAAAATTTTAAATTTATCGATTTATTTTCATTCTAAAATCAAAACCTAAAATCATTTATCCTTTTTTCTTCTTTTCTCCCTAACGATCCTTATACTTTCATTTTTTTTTTGAAATCAAATCGTCATGGTCCCAAATCTTAGACCATAATAACTTTTTATATGTACGTTAAGATTATAAAAAATCGTCATGATTGTTGATTTTCGACTATAACGACCCTTACTGGTTATTTTCCTGAAGACGAATAATTTATTTAGGATAGCATCGGTTTTTACTTAAAACCATGACGACCTTATTTATATAATTTGTGACGACCCTTTGATAAACCATAACGACCTTATAGTCTAATTGGATCGTCATTGTCTATTGGTGTCGACGATGACGACTCCAACTCACCCAAATAGTGACAGATTGGAGTCGTTATGGTTTAGGGTGTGAACCGATGCAACCCTATCACACCAAAACATCCAGAAAAAAGATAAGATGATATAGTTAGCGTCGTCATGGTCAATAAAAATAGACCATGACTATTTTTCATAGCCTGGTAAAGTTGCAGGTAAGGGTCGGCAGTATTGGATGTTATGACCATGACGACCTTTACAGAATCGTCATGGTAGTAACCTCACGACCATGATGACCCTTACACTGTGTTTGCTTTCCCACAATGATTCGACGATTTTAATAAAAAATTCGACCATTAGTAAACTATTGGTAGTTAACTTGAGTGTTTTAAGTTATAGGTTCTTCATTATATTTTTCATTTTTTTTTCTCCAAAAGCCCCTCTTCTTCTCTACTCATAAAAAAAAATTCTAATTTTAATCCTAACCATAATCTATATAACTAATCCAATCTAACTAACTAACTAAACTAATCACATATTAGAATAATCAAATGAGAATATTTTAGCCAGCCATTTATGAAAATATATGACTAAAAGATAGAGGGAATTCCTATTGTATGACCCTATTTTATCTTTTTCTAAACTCCTATTAATTTTATAAACCCCCAATTAAACTAGATATTTTTACCTTGTAATTTTGGAGATTTACAAGAAGGTTTATATTGTGATAACTAAATATCTTAGTAGTTACCTCAAATATAATTTAACAGGCACAAGTTGAAATGCAATGTTTATATCAAGCACACAGTAATGAATACGGTGACATTTTAAGTTAACATGAACATAGATATTTACGTAGATCGGTGTTAAAATTGAAGCCCAGGAAAGTTAGTGGTGACTTCAATATGATTTAATCAAAGGTTACAAGTGTTGGTTGGCTTTTACTCTCAAGAACAAGCTGAGTTTTGGTAGATTAGACATAAGAGTCTCTTTACCCTGTTCTTAATAATATTTTTTAACCCTACAATACTCAAGTTCTCCTTTCATAACCTTGAGACTTATTTTGCTACTTTACATAACATCGTCATTTTTATTCAAGATTATTTTCATCTTTGCAAAACCCTTAACGGGCTAGCCCTAATAGTAATTTATAAGAAAAAAATATGCGAGTAAGAAGAAGAATTAACGGTATGACTTGTATGAAGACGAGAGAAGAAAATTCATAAAATTTAATGAGGAAGAAGAAGAAAAACGAATAAGTAATACCTTTGACGGTTTTATCTATGATTAGGTCGACTTAGACAACTTAAGAAACCGTACTAGCCTAAATTTCTCATCATGGTTGTGTGAACTAATTAAGCACATTTTCACGCATGGATTCTGGGGATCCAAAACATTAAGAGCAAAGAAGAGAATATTGGAATTTAGTTAGTGCACAATGTAGCCGTAAAGATTCTGAAACATCATACACACGTATTAAATACATGAAGCGGGGTCGTATCCTTTCCAATCACCCATCCCAGTATCATTATTCCAAAGAATGGACACATTCTATTTTATTTTAAAACCATCTCATACTGTTACTGATCGCAGTGTTTAAGGAACACATAAAACTCAAAAAAAAAAATGTTTCTTCCCTACCCTCTGAACCGATGCCTGAAAAAAACCATCCCGAAATTGACATTTTCAAAAATTCCCCCCACATGTGTTTGTATGCACTTTCATATTGTTAGGTCAAAATCAGCCCACTACATGTGTTTGTATGCACTTTCATATTCCACCACAATGTGCTATACACTTATGTGCAAATAATTTTGTATAATGCAACTCAACCAGAATGGTTGTAAGTTAATCAAACAAATGGTTAAATATGGGTTCAAACAGAGAAGAAAAACTCATGTAACAACAATCTGAAACGCAATTCTCATAAATTTATTCAGTAAAACACATCAACTCTAACTACGTTTTGATCCCATTTAGCCATTCATAATTTCAACTAAATCTTAGTTTTATGGCATTCAATCCCTAGCCATAGCACGAATTTAAACCATGGTGACTCATTACCATTCACACAAGGATAACAATAAATTCTAAGAGAATAACTCAACAAAATGTTTCGGCAATTGCTAATTAGAAACATATTTGTACATAATAAGTAAATAAGCTTAATCCGATGAAATTCACTAAATTTCAAAATCTAAAACCCTAATTAGATCACCAAAAAACGGAAAGATAAAAGCATTGAAAACCCTCACCAGAGAGATAAAATTTCATCACTTGGTGTTAGGCTCAGGCATAGGGAAAAGTCCTTGACCACCAGCAGCACCTCTTGGAGGAGCAAACCGTAGAAACTTCTGCAAATTCGTTCTTACTCCCATAAAAGAAAATAAAAAAAATGTCATTGAACAATCAGTAGGGCTGTATCTTTCCAACTACCCATCCCAGTATCCTTATTCGATAAATTCTATTTTATTTTGAATCCATCTCACACTGTTACTGATTACAGAATAGGTGTTTAAGGAACGCATAAAATTAAAATAAAATAAAAATGCCTCTTTCCTACCCTTTGCAATGATGCTTGGAAAAAGCCATTCCTGACAATTTCTAAAGTTCCCATCGGATGTGTGTGCATGTGCACTTTCTTATTGCTAGGTCGAAATCAGCCGATATAATTTGCTATACAAGTGCGTGCAAATAGTTTGGTTTAATGCAACTCAACCGAAATGCTTGCAAGTTAATCATCCAAATAGCTAATTTGGGTTCGAACATTGAAGAACATGTAAGAACAATCTGAAACGAAATTCATATGAATTTATGTAGCAAGACGCATCTACTCTAAACTACATTCTAAAGATCTCATTTCAACTAAATTTAAGTTTATGCAATTCAATCACTAATTAGTTCAGAATTTAAACCATGATGAACAAAAAATATATAAATTGAACCACATTACCATTCACACAAGGGTAACAATAAATTCTAAGGAAATTATTCAATAAAATATTTAGGCAATTGCTATTTGGAAACATACTTGTACATAAGTAAATAAGCTTAATCTGCTGAAAATTCACTAAATTTCACAATGTAAAACCCTAATTAGATCACACACACAAAAAAAAAAAACTAAAAATCCCTCACCAGAGAAATAAAGCTTCATCAATTGGTCTTAGGATCAGGCATAGGGAAAAGTCCTTGACCACCAGCAGCACCTCTTGGAGGAGCAAACCCTAGAAACTTCTGCAAATTGGTTCTTATACTCATAGAACACAAGAAATACAAAAACGCCATTGAACAATCAGTAGGATCATCACCAGGAATCCCTCTATGACTCATCTTCTGAACCAAAGCAGCAGGACTAAATGGTAATTTAGCAATAGCTTTCCCTTCGAAAAGCGAATTCAAGAAACCAAACACAACGAACAAAACAAGAGCAACAACAACACCAGATTTGATCTTAGATAATGATAGATCACGACTTGACTCTTTGAGACTTGTTTCGACACGATCTATCTTTTTGGTTTTGGATTTCTTGACTGATACTTTTGTTTCCACCGTTTTCATTACTTCTAGTTTCTTTGATGCTTTGTCAATTGTTGAACGAAGAGATTTGTATGAATTAGTTCTGTAGATTAGTATCCATGAGATTGCTTCACACAAAAAAGCTGTGCATATTGAGATCCCAACAACTACTAAACTATCTCCGTATTTGAATGAGGCTATTGTTGATGCCATTTTGATGAACTGATCAGAAGAAGAAGCCTCTGTATATCTCAAGAGAGTCTCGAATGATGGGATCTGGTTTTTATTAGTATTTCCTGGTGGTTTGTATTTGTATTCGTAATTTAAGTCGCATGCATTACGGCGACTTCTTTATCAGATAATTTCCGCCCGTATCTGTACCACTACCACCACATATTCAAATTATAAGGGGTGACTAAGCAATTTATCAGGAGAGGTAATGACCGGTGACGAACGGAGCCAGGAGGTTTTGGCCTGAGACAACGACATAGATGATACCACAGTATTGAATGGCAGTTGAAGGCCACCAAAAACAAATTGGACGTTTTTCCAACAAAAGGTGTCACGTGCTTATGACAATTGTAAAATTTTAATTTTATAATATTTTTTGTTACAAAGAAAATAATCAATTTAAAAAGAAATCCTTAACCGGGGAATACACTCGTAAATAGGGGATATTCATGGTAACATAGAATTTAATTTTGGCTAAGGAAGTGTTTTTTTTTAATGATAAAATGTCCATACAACCCTTACACTAATAAAAATAAAACCTAATTTAGTATCCTTATTTTTTCTTCAAATGTCGATTCCTCCTTTCTTCTCCTCTTCTTCTCTCCTTCCATACCGACTGTTACTTTCGGTATTGGTATGTTACGTCATGACTGTAGAGTTATTCTTGAACGACGAGCTCCTATCTCCAAAACAATAAGAAGATGAGTTTGGAAGAGCACACCTTATTTGTACCTGAACAGGACGAAGTAATCTGGTCCAGTATTAAAGGTCTGCATCTAAATAGGGCTAATCAATTTCTCCATCAGCACCCTCATATGTATCCCCATTATTATTGTACCAATTAGGCGTCTTTCCGCCCACAATCTGCACATATCTTACATCTAAGTTACGCTTCCTTTAAATTACAACTATCCAGCATAGGAGACACAACAAATAGAAAATTCAAAGAACTGGGTTTTAAAATTATATGTTGCTTCAATCACTAATGAATTCAGACCGTAAAAATAAAATAAAAATCTCTATCTAATACTTGTACTTGAAAAGATAATAAAAAAGATTAGTTATTTATTTACCTGAATAGAAGAAGTTTGAGATGGATGAACAATTGTTGATGATGCAAGATACATTTGAATTGATTTGGTTTGCTTTCGAATAATAAGAGGGTGACTGGTTTTACTGGTGGTGGTTATAGTAGGTGGGAGCTTTAGACCATAACTTTGAATAGACATTGATTCTCCTTTAAGATTTTTAGTGTAGGTGTTGCTTGCTAATTCAGAGAGTGGAGAGAAGAAGAGGGAAAATAGATAAGAGTTCTTAATGTTTAATTTTAACAACGCTTGGGGGATACTCAATGGTAATTTAGTCATTAACAAAATTATTTGGATAAGGGGTTCTTCAAATTACTTTATAATTTTTTATTTTATTTTTTGAGTATCCCCCAATTTGTGAGAGTATTTCCCAATTGAGGGTTCTTAAAAAAAAAAAAACTAACCAAATCAAATTTAAGGTCTTTTTTTTTTTTATAGAAAAGGGGCAGAAAGCCCAAACTCAGATAACATGATGTTTGCAGAGCTAAATATAGCCTTATACAAAGCCCTGATATCCCCAGATACAGAATTATAATTATTGTCATTGAGTTTATCAGAGGATAGCTGATATAATCCAGCATCTCATCGTTGTTCCAAAATAAGTTACTCTTAATGTTGTTTTTAATAACTAAGCTAGCTAATTTAAACACATAGGGCTTATCAGAAAATTGGAGTTTCGTGAGATTCCCCAACACAAAAGAAATTTATTCAAAATTCTTTGAATGCAGTTGGTGGTAGTTTAGATTAAATCTTCCTTGTATTTTCTTCTTGTAGGTATCCTCCATAGTTTTCAAAGTTACATCGTCCTCAGAACTGAAATCGACATTTGGTGACTGCAACTCCTTGGCCCAGTTGATAGCTAGCTCAACTCTTTTTCTTGCTTTGTTGCTCCCACAACTCTGGATAGAGTAAGTTCTGGCACCAATGAAAGTTCCTGAGAAGGACAAAGCAAACAAAACAAAGTTAGTCATATTTGAAGAGTTTATATAAGTATTTCCCTTTGTACTATTATCCCTTTCCAGATAGCAGATACTTATGGAGAGCCCAAATTTTTCTTTATGATGGTGTATCAATCTTTCCCTAGTTTGCTCATCATAACTTTGGTAGTGAAGGTTGTTAATGATATGAGTAGGATGGTGAACCACTCTGTCAAAGGAACTCAGATGCTGTTTAATGCTGTCAGCAGTAGAAGAAGCAGTGTGACTTATGTTTTTGAAAACCAAATCGCATCTGGCTTTCCAGATGAACCAAGAAGTAATATCATAAGCAGCAGTCCAGGATTTTGAAGCATTATCAGGAGAGAACCAATGGTTGAGTCAATCATGAAAGCAGGAGAAATCCTGGAAAGTGTTGTGATTTCCTTAAAATATTTTGTCCCAGACAGAAGTATCAGATGGACATAAGGCAATGGGATATATCCTCAGCAGCACTATTGCACCTGATGTATGTAGTGAAGGATGCTGGCAGTTTTAGCATTAGTAGGCAGAATTCCTTGAGCACTTTTCCAAATAAATAACTGAATGCAGGGAGGGAGAAGTATCCAGTTTCCAAATTTCTTTCCATGTTGTTGAAGAAGTATCATCCTTGTATTTGTCATTAATTTTCTTGTTATATAGAGATTTAACAGTGAAGTTTCCTCTTTCATTTAATCTCCAGGACATAGAGTCATCATGAGGAAAATTGACAGAAATAGAAAGAATGTGTGTTTGGTCTTCAAGGGAAACCATTGAGCAATGGTAGTATTATCCCAGTGACCTTAAGGGGTGATGAGCTGACTACATAAGTCAGATTAGAAGGGCATGAGAAGATTTTTCCAACAAAGAGTCCCTACCACTGATCCATCTGTTTGTCCATATTTGAATTTTCTGGCCATCCTACTTACCAAATATAATATTTTTGGATATTTTCCACCACTTCAAGGATACCTTTCCATATCTAAGATTCATACTTCTTAGGTTTAGTGGTCGTTATGTGGAGATCCTGATTACTATAGTATTTAGCCTTCATGATGGAAGAAATGAGAGAATCAGGTTCTTGAATCATTCTCCATCCAATCTTATTTATCAAAACTTTATTGAAGTAATCCATGTTTCTAAAACCCAAACCTCCAATCTCTTTAGTTTGCAAACATAGGCCCAAACAATAAAATATAAACCTTTTGGCTTTTCTAGATCCTTATTCCAAAAGAAATCCCTTTGAATCTTGTTCAGGTCTTTACCGGTTTGCTTAGGCAACTTGAAACAATTCATTTGATAAGTACAGAAAGTAGAACTAACGCTGGCAATCATAGTAATTTTGCCAGTAGGAGAGAGGGATTTGATCTTCCATCCAGCAAACCTAAACTTGAGGATGTCAATCCAAGGTTGGAAAAACTGCAATTTACTATTGTTAGTGAAAATAGGAGGTCCCGGGTATTTATCCTTAGGATTGATCATCCACCTTCATAAAAGAGATAATATTCTCATCTATAGAGGAAGAGGTATTCTTACTGAATAAAGGGCCAGATTTGGATAAGTCTATCACTAGAAGAAAAGCTGAATTCACTAAAGATATTAACCAAATTTTCACTCTCTTCCAAGTTAGCTTTACAGAAAACCATGCAATCATCAATAAACAAAAGGTGACAGATGAAAGGAGCAGCATGGAAAATTTGAATACCATGAATGAGGCATAAGCTTTCAGCTTGCAGAAGTTTCTAGATAAAGCTTCCACACATAAAATAAAAAGGTAGGGGGAAGTGGGTCACCTTGTCTTAATCCCCTGGAGGGTTTAAAGAAGTAACCATCTTTCACCGAACCCCATTTTGGTCATAACAACTATCAGAAAATTCTAGTCCACCATGTCAAAAGCTTTAGCCATATCAATCTTAATACCCATAAGACCATTATTTCTTTTTTTTTTCTCCCTTAGTATCCATATGATGGATGAGCTCATGAGCAATGGTGATATTGTCATAGATTTGTCTACCATGAATAAAGGCTGACTGGAATGGGGATATAAGCTTAGGAAGCAGATGTTTTAATCTTTGTGCAAGAAGTTTAGATATATTTTATAGGTAGTATTGCAGAGGGATATAGGTCTGAAATGGGTTGGATTGGATGGGGAATCAATTTTTGGTATAAGAGAGATGAAAGTGGAGTTCATTTCCTTGAGGAAAAATCCAGATATGAAGAAATTCTTGACCATATTGACAGTATAATCTCCCACAATATGCCAGTTGGCCTGAAAGAAATTTGGTGGGAAACCACTTGGGCCAGGGGCTTTGTCTCCTTCCATACTGAACAACACATTTTTGATTTCCAAGGCCTTATGGATAGACATAAGTTTATCATTTTCAGAAGCAGAAATAAAGTTGGGGATGAGACTGAGCATATCTTGATCCAGACAAATGATATTAACAGTAGCCATTATCTCAAAGTGATTAGTGAAGCATTCAGAGACCAATTTACCATCAGTGAGCCAATCCTCATTCCCATTCTGGATAACATCAATCTTATTCCTTCTCATTCTTTTCTTACCAGAATCATGAAAATAATTAGTATTCCTGTCACCCAATCTAATGTTTTGGTTTTCCATTTTTTTTCCTGAATAGTATACCAATGTTTAACAGTGTTCTTATATTTCCTCAAGGCAATACCTATGTTATTCTTGAAGTTATTCTTGGTAATTCAAATCCAAATGCTTGATGCTTTCCTCAAGATTTTTTTTGATATTACCATAAACAGTTTTATACTAAACTCTAACCTTGCATTATATGTCCTTAAGTTTTCTAGCTATTATAAAGGCAGAAGAACCAGTATGTTCAGAGGACCAAACTTGGGCAATAATATCTTTGCATTCCTGATGGTCCAACCATGGGCCAAAAAACTTAAAAGGAATCCCACCAGGATTCCAGTTAGGATTAGAGTCAAGCAAGATAGGGTTATGGTTAGAGCCAATGGCACGAAGACTAGCAATAGTAGAGTTAGGGAAGTTTAAGATCCAGGACTTTGAAGCATGTCCTTTATCAAGTATTTCTTCAATGAGTAAAGTTTCTTCCCTTCTATTAGACCAAGTAAAAGGACAAGCTATAGCCAAGGTCAACAAGATTCAGGTCCTCAATAAAATTATGAAAATAATAGCTTCAGCAGAATCAATAGGGTGACTACCATATTTTTCATGCTCATGGAGGAAAAAATTAAAGTTTTCCATGATAATCCAGGGATGGGCAAGATAAGAAATAATTTTCCCAATTTTACTTCAGGAATGAATTTTATCTTTAGTAGAGTAGGGGTTACCATACAAGCCACTGAAAAACCAAGGAGCAATATTGGCAGAAGATATAATATCATTAATATGGTTGGGGAAGTGGTCAAGAATGAAGACCTGAAGGGAAGATTTCCAAGCTAGAGTGATCCCACCAGTTGTGCCGATGCTGCCACTAGGCTCAACTGACCAAAAATTGGCAACACCTATGTTGACCAAGATATTCTTAAGGTTCTTTAACTTTTACTTGGTTTCAAATAGAAAGATTATGTCAGGGTCATGCTTATTTAACATATCATTGAGATAATTACTAGTAATTCTCCTACCTAGGCCTTGAAAATTCCTAGTTAAAGAGGTAAAGAACTGCCAGAAGTAGGATACATTGGGATAGTTGAATATGATTATACTATATCCTAGCATGCTTGAAGGGGATAACCTAGAAGGGCAGTTGAGGTCACTACTCAGGGTGTAAAAATTAACAAGGATAAAGCATGTAATAGTTTTGCATCTATAAATCAGGAAAAACTTGTGAAAGATAGAGGTTACCTCAAGGGTCTTAGTTGAAGGAGTTTCCACAAGCTTGCAAATAACTAGATTGTTAGCATCTTCCATAACCACTCCTTGATTACTGGTGGCAGATTGGTTAGAGCAGGAATTTTGATCATTGACCTTTTTGTAAGCAGATATATCAATCTCCATGCATTCATTTTTTTTCTTAGATTCAGAGAGAGGATTGATTTTCTCTGAAACGTTTTTGTTGAAGTCCATATCGAGTCTTTTTTTATCCCATTGTTCTTTCTTCTGTTTTTTGTGCTTCTCTATTTTTTTAGCTTGTATCTCAGCAAGAGATTGGATTTCCAGAAGAGGCTTAGGCAAGGCTGAGGAAGATCTGGAAAAAGTGTAGAATTGATGAGGATCAGCACTGACACTGTTTTGGTCTTTTCTTTTCTGTCTAGTAGCCCCTTTAATGTTCAAAGGTTTTTTTTTTGGAGTTGGGGTTTTGTTCTTGATGCAATTGATAATTATCTTGTGTTTCTTTTGACATGCTAAGACTTTTGGGTTTTGAAATTGAACAAGACCTTGAATGGGTTCTTGAATACCGGCTTTGAAAATGATTAAATCATCTGGGCCATCAAGCTCATTTGTACTGTTATCTAGGCTAATTTTCCTTTAAGCATTTCTGAGCTTAATGGCAAATTCAACAGCAATATCTTGGTCAAAGAAGTATTTCTTCTTAGCCTTAGCAATGATAGCATGGTTCAAATTCTGAGGAGGTTGAGTAGTAGCATTTGTTGTTGAGATAACCATTATATTAGAAGTTTCATCTTTTTCCTCACAGAGAGGCCCTGGATGATCAAGAATTCTACAGACTTTACAGAACTGAAGGCCGCTGAGAACAAAGGAAAATTCAATCCAATGGGTAACAGTTGGGGTTTCATACACATTCACGCCATATTTCAAGGCTTTGGTTACATCAATGTTTAGTAAAACTTCCACATTCTTCTCCTCACTATCTCTTCCGTAAGGTCTTTTAGCTTCTTAAAAGATACCAACCGGACTAAGGAAATTCCTCATGTCAGGGATTATATGACTTAGCATTCTTTTGACAAGAACCCAAAACATGACAGATTAGAAGTTGGTTTCATTAATGAAGTTTGGAACCGAGTTTGGAACTTCAGTGAGGACTATGAGCTTGCCAAAAATGCCTCGTGTTCCTCATTTCCTGAAGACCCTATAATATTCAATACATCCAAGCTTAATGGAATAATAGTTTCGCCTTTTTCTCCATAGTTCAACTTCAACATCTTCCCATAGATCCCAATTGTTGTTGATGAATCTAGCTATAACACGAGTTTCATGGGATATTTTACTGTAGAGTCTTCCAATAAATGTTCATTTCCAATCGACTTCACGTTTAGGCAGGATATTTTCAGAGTTAACAAAAATATTCGGGAAAATATCTGCAGGGATATTGAGAGTTAAATTCGTTTAGTTCACAAGGCTTTCTATGGTTCTTCAGGTTTTGAGTTTGAAGAGGAGGCCATTAATAGAGAGGTGGTGAAGAGGTGGAGAATTCCTTATGAATTAATGTATAAAATAGTTTGTTTCCATGCCAGGTGTGGTTTTCCTTTAATTTGAATATTTTGATTTGGTTGGTTAGTCAAATGAAAGTACATCATGGGTTTGTAATTCTGATGAGAGCAGCAACAACAACCAGCAAGTGTGGCTAATTCTGCAACCAATGAGAAAGTACCATCTCCAATCCCTCAAGGATAAATCATGAATGAGATTAGTCTCCATCGAGTCAGCAACAAGACATGAGAAGGAGTGTATGGTTATTTGACTAGTTATTGGAAGGTTTCTGAGGGGGTGCCTGCAAGCAAAAAGAATGAAGAGATGGTGGGAAGAATATAAGGAGTGGGTGAGAATATACCATGGGTTGGAATTCGTGTTAGCAACACGAGGGGGATTGAGGAGCCTGAAAAACTCATTTAAATATGCCCCATAGTATATGAATTTTTCATCCCCAAAAAGAAATAGACTATCCACCCCACTCATAGTAAAGCCAATGATGAGAGCAGTGCCAGTTGTTGCTTCAATATTATCACCTGCACAAATTAGTCTCAATAGCTTAAATTTTTTTATGAAGAGAATTGTAATAGGCATAATTAGAAGAAAAATAGGGGTAAATGAAAGGGCAGGCGTGAAGAGACAGCAAAAATTGTAGTTAATAAGATAGATAAAGCGTTAGGAACTGATTAAGTTAAATTAACAGTTAGATGTCTCTTCAATATTTTGATTATATAGCAAATAGCAAGCCCCCATTTTTTTCATCTTCTTCCCTGCAAAAAATTTTCAAAAGACCAAAAATTTCCTTTACTGCAAAAATGAGCACCAAACCATCTTCCCACCCCTATCATCCTGACAATAACATGCTGAATATTCTGTATGAAGATAATGGTATGGTATATGAAACCCCTGCAAGTTTGGAAGAATGAAGCATTGATTGGCATCCTCCTGATTTGAATCTCGAATTCTTTCCCTATGGGATAGCCTACCCAAATGGATGTGAAGATTTTGAATACAATCGAGACTTTGAGTGGTATTGGGAGATGCTCAGGCACAATAGACAAGTGAAGTTGGAGGAGGAAGATGGTGGAATTCCTCCAGGTTTGGGTCCTAGTAGAATCAATCAGGTGAGGAGAATGCAGAGCCGCAACAGAGCACAACTAGGTATTGATATCTTTCTTGACCTCTTTTGAAATTCTTTTGTTCTGATCATATGTAGATAATAAGATTTTTATTTTGACATCATAGGGCAAACTAGTACTGGTTCTCGATCTCGCTTTGATAATAGTATTTATGAAGCAGGGAGTGGTAGTTGTGGTGGAGGTGCAAATTATGGTGTAGGTGGTAGTGGTAGTGATGGTGTGGATGGGTTCAACGCTCCCCCAGAGCTTGGGTGGGTTAACTTTCCTCGAGTGAGAGAATGACAGCAGAAGTAGGTCAATATGATGATGATAGATGGTAATCCTTGCAATTCACCCCCAGGTTTGGTAATTATGTGGTGATTGAAGGGGTAGCAGTAGTGGCTGATCGTGCAGTGGAGTTTAGATAGGTTTTAACTTTGTGCAGATCCCCACTAACATTATCCATGTACTTCGGGCACATGTTATTCATATCCGCAGCAGCGTAAGGCATGAAGGAAGTTTGGTATTCCCTTTCATAAATGCTATGAGTCCAGAAAGCGGGAGAGTTGCAGCTTCCTTTGCAAGGGAGGCCTCTCGACGTACAAGACATCAAGCTACTACACTAGTACTAGCATCTACTCCTCGAACTTCTCTAGCCAATGGTCCAGATGATGCTGCACCAGATTCTGCACCAGCATCTAATGCTCCAAGAGGGACACATGCCCCTTAAACCAGGCTAGTGATTTTTCAACGAGTTCAGCCTATCAGTGGGAGAACTAGATATATGCGACCACACCAGTTGCATCCCCAAACACCCCTAGGACAACGATAAGCTAACAACCATCAATTCCTCTTTGAAAATATGAACAGGGCCATCAGAAACATCTTTTATTTTGCAATAGCTTTGATCTCTTTTTGGTATATTTTGGATGAAAAACTTTAAATTGAAACACTTTGATTTGCATCAAGGTGTGATAACTTTTTTTTGTGGCAAGGGCATAAAGAAAATACATGTGCCCTTGCTGGAAGATACTGATCTTAAGAACAATATGATTGATGTGAATGAGTTCTATTAAATTATTTAAGGTTTCTATAATGGTTTTCTCGTTTGAATGCATATTGAATTGATAATTTGTTTGAATGTGATTTAACTGAGTAATTTTGATAAGGGTTATAAAATAAATGATATAAATCATGGAACCCTGAAAGGGAAAGGGCAATTTAGGCTTGATTTTTATAATTTTATGCATTTTGGGCTTAATTCTGATATGCGCGAGAGCCTTGCAGAAGAAAAAAGGATAAAATAAAGGGTTTTGAATGTGAATGGTAGGTTTATGATAATAGGTTTTCTGATGTATGAGGGTTTTGATTGATAGATTTGAGAGATGATAGAGATACTTATAGAAACCCATAAGATAGTGAATTGAGGTTGTAATTGCAAATTATGCCTTTGAATGCTCAAAAACTGGTTGAGTTTGTGATTCGAGATTTTCATGTGATTTGACAGTTGATTTTCCATGATGCAAAAGTGATTCTTGATGTAATTATGATTTGTGAGAGATTGAGAGTCCTTGGAAAACTGGGAAATCTTCATACTTAAGTATGAAACATGACAATTCGGCAAGGAAAAACCATAAACCGGTGAGAAAGGGCCGTTAGAGAGGAAAAGACAAAACTAACGGCTATAACTCAGGTCATGAGAGATACTTCAGGCGAGAAAAAGAGATTTTAATCAATTGCTCTATCTTAACCGCATAATAAACTAAATAGTTATGGTTATATAAGATTTGGTTCCAATTGACTTCAATTTTAAAGTTCTAAACAATTAATTGAGATATAATGTCAGCCGGCAACCAAAGATGAGTACATTATCTTACAAAAATGATTGTCGGATAAAGAAAAAAACGAAAAAAAAAACCTGATAAACACAGGGTGGGGCCCAAAACCAGTCCCCCTCCCAAACCTGGAAAACTGTTTGAATTGGACGACTAATATCAGGTGTGAAACGAATGAAAAACAGAAATTTTGTTGCAACACATGACCCGAATGCACAAGTATGTGAACCTCTGTCGATCGGGAAACATGTTTACCACTACATAAGTTATGTAGGGAGTTCGACGATACCTTTTATAGATTGGAAAATGAACATTTGTACATCGAACGAAATTAATAAAAACGGTACCTGTTACGTCAAGATCTACTGCGACTGTACCCGATCAGTTTACTCCAATATATGTTTTCTTATATATATATTTATATTTACTTAATTTTTATATCTACAAATTATTTTAATATAAATATTATTACGTAATAAGTATAGCCACTTTTTATTATAGGTTGAATTTTCACGTTTTCTAGTGGACACAGTTGATTATACTATGATGCTTAGAAAAATATAGTTGGAAAACAACAGGATGCACGTATGAGAAAATCGTCAATTGCATAAAGAGATTTGTTTTTTAAGTTCTCGTAACAACAAGTTGGAAGAACTCTTAAGAAATAGGGGTCCTTTTAGTGCCACCTTAGTATTTCGGCCACAAACATCTTTTGACGGTTACTTTTTTTCGCAACAACCTTCAGGTCCCGATGCATACTCTTATCCAACACATCCCGGATTTGCACCAAATTATGAAACACAAAGTGGATTTATTCGATATTCACAACGGGATAACCATCAAATAACAGTCTGCACTGATAGTACAAATGAACCCAACAATGAATCAGATCAAACATGTGTATCCCATACCCAATTTACCTAAATAGTGAAACTCAACCCTGGTATTTTTAAATGCATAAAACATTGTAGTGCGTTAAATTTTTTTATTTTTTTTTTAGGATTGTATCTTTGAACGTTTTCCATTAATATGTGAATATTATAATTAAAAGGGCCTTATTACTACTCATGCTATATTCCAATAATAGATTATTTTTTTTAATTGGTGACTACATTGAAGCGCGTGAACTCTATTTTTTTGTAGGCATGCATCTGGGTATGTGTTTCACTGGTATACGCAAAATTATAAATAGAATTTTATTTATTTATTTATGATTACATAATTTAACAATATATAACATCTGGTTATGTGGTTCATTGGTGTGAATACCAAAAAGTTGCTCTGATACGTGGCAGCAATATCAGTGGAGCACAAGATGTCCCGATGTATGGATCGAAATGCTGTTGGATCGTACCGAGGATCGAACCAGGGATTGTACCGGGGATCGAACCAGGGGATCGTACCAGGGATCGGATCGTACCAGGGATCGTACCAAGGATCGAAACATGGATCGAACCAGTCCCGTAGGATAAGAAGATTAGATCGACAAGTGGACGGATAGGGAGAAGCCACATGGAAATATCTGGAAGAGATTAAGTCGACACATGGGACGATTAGAGGACGCCACGTATTGAGGGTTGGGTGACTCATCGACCCAAGTTGGGTGACTCATCGACCCAAGCTGAAGCACTTTCGTTTAAAAGGGAAAGAAGAAGAACAGAAAAGAGGGGGGGAAAAAGGGGGAGGCTTCTTCTCCAACTGAAATCTCTGTAAACAGGAAGACTCCAATGGAGTTTACTGTATTTGTAACCTAGATTGATCAATAAAATCATCTCAATTTCCCTACCCGTGGATGTAGGCCAATTATGGCTGAACCACGTTAAATCTGTGTTTAATCTTCTCCTCTTCTTTTGGTTGATTTTTGATGATTTTGGTTGTTTTGTGTTGAAGAGATTTTTGGCACAAACAATTTGGCGCTAGAAGGAGGGGACGAAAAAAGTTCTGTGAAGGAAACCTGGTGGTTAATAGCTATTATTTCTCTTCTGTTCTTCAACTGTGTAGAAACAAATGAGAAGCAAAAGTGAGACTGGAGTCGAGAGACATGGCAAAAAAATTGAGGATTGTTGTTTAAGATGTTACTGATATTCATAGAGTAACAAAAGAAATGGTTAATCGGAGAAGAAATCAAAAGGCTAGGGATTTGGGAGTGAAACCAAAAATTTAGGATTTCAATTGATTTGAAGATTAAATGGAATTGATTAGAGTATTCGGTTAATGATGAGCGGAGAACAAAAGGGTATACTGAGGATTTGAAAATAGGGTTCAAGAATTGCTTGAATTCGAAAATTATGGAGTTCAATGTTCTTTCCCAATTATGGAGCAAAATCGGGTTTTCGAAATTAAAGCTCAAAAATTCTAATTGAAGTTCAAGAATTCAAAATTGATGCAAAGAAAGTAGCAATATCACTGATGTATCTCCATCAATACCGCAACGCAGTTAAACTGCATGAATCAAGTTCATCAAAAAAATGAAGTAACACCGATAAGTTTTTCTTCTTGAACTCTTTATTTCTTTTAATTGAGATGAAAGTTTTGTTTCTGAGAAATCAGATTCACAACTGCAAAGACTTAAAATTTTTAATTTCAAACTAAATTTTTTGTTCTATTTACACTAGAGACTAGATTTGTAATACTCTTGTCTCAATCTTGATTTTAAGATGAAAAAGCTCAAAGAAATTGCTTAATTGCTTTTTGGATGTTGTGGCTGAAATTTGATCGATCTTTTCATCCTCTGTTCTAATTGAAAACTCAACTTCAGTTTAGTTATCAAAGCATTTTAATCTTTATTACCCATTTAATGTTTTGAGTTGGATATACTTTCAATTTACATCTAGTTGATTGTTCTATTTCCTAGAACTTCCATTAGTTCTTAAATGATTGGTATAGCTCTAATCAAATGATTGCATCTGGTTGTTCCTGTAATTTCAATGGACTAATAAAGTTTTTAATGTATGATTCTTTCTAACGAGATGACACTTCTACTTATTCTTCTAATGTTAGCCAAGTTTCTAGACTACATACTCTAGATGCACTACAACAGGAAGAAGGTGTTGTCAGTAACCAGGAAGAAGGTCCAGGAAGGTGTTTGAGTACTCTCTGTCCATTTCAATTCAATCTGAATTGAGAGATAAGTATTCACATGCTCAGGTCATGAATTCTTTTATCACTTAAAAACATAAGTTTATTATCTCATGCTCACAATGAAATCCTGCTTAGATGCTAGGGAAAAATTAAGTTATTAAAGTATTTGATAAGCCAGATTTAGCATGTCTAAAATGAAATCTTTATGAACCTTGAGCATCATTCTACCAAGCCAGATTCTTGTACACCTTTATGTTGTAACTCTAAGTGAGTTGAATACAAATCATTTCATTAAATAACCAGATACATGTATTTTGCAGTATATCCTGTAACATTCCAATTCTAATTTTCCTGGACATACTTCAAATTTCATCCTTGCATCTAGCTATTAACATTTAAAGCTAACGGTTAAAGTCAACTGCTTAGTCTAATGCTACAGCTTTTTAAAGTTTCTTTAATTTATTCTGCGACTCAGCCATATTGTGTTAATCTTTAGAAAAATAGTTTCTATGATATTAAACAGCTATAATTTTATAGCTTCTCATGCTTGTAACCAATTGTTATCTCATTAGAATTTTTCATGATATTCGAATATCCCATAATTTGAAATTTGTAATTGTCTCTCACATATACCTGAATTGTGCATTTTAACCGTAGTCTCAATTGTACATCATTAATCTAAACTTTAGACATTTTTTATTCATCCTATGTGAACTGGTATAACTTGTGCATCCAAAATCAGTTCAATCTGCTACTTTCATGAACTCATAGTTCTGCTCTGTTAGTTTTTAAATTCTTCTGTGTTATTTGATCTAAAATCCTAAGTCAGGATTGATTCATATAGTCATGTATTCAGGAAAACATTTTGATAGAGTAACTGTCTTGTATCATTATCAGCTTCAATATCTGAAGCTTTATATACAACTTTAATATGCAAATGAATAGCACTCCATTAGTTATCTTTTTGTACTTGAGCTATGAATAACCTCAAGGATGCAAGTTACACACAAAGCTAAGTGTAATTCAATCTTAATCTCATTCTATACTTTCTTGTATTTTTATAACTGACAGTTATGTAGCATACTCATTTTCTGGTTTTGATCCAGGATAGACACTTTAAATATAAAATTCCGATTCACCTACAAAAAGACACAAAATTACAGCAAGTCCAGACTAAAACCAAGTGCCGCAACTGGTGCCTTACTTCCAGAAAGCTAAGTATCATCAACTCTGACTACAAGTAAATGTTGCTTTAAAAGACTTTAAAGCAAATGCATAAATGTCAAAATCTTATTCTAAACTCACATGATTACACATGAGTATGAAATATAAATTTTACTTCAAGATTCATAAAGCTTATGTACTTAGTATTGTTGGTTATTCTTAACTGCCTTAATAGATTTTTTTTAAATACCTGATGCATGTAACAGCAACTAGTGACCAACCTGCAACATTTTAAGACGATGTTTATTGAACTGATAGTGCTTGTATTTGTTTTCAATCTTTTAAGTCTCGATCTCAGAGACCTAATGTGCAATATTAATCCACTAATGAATACAGATAGGTGACTTTACATGAGAGATAATACTCGTAAGACTGAATATACGAATTGTTCAATCTGTTATAGCTTATAAATAACTTAAATCATCTTGTGAATTTCTTCTTTTATCACCTTAACATGAAACATTAATGAGGGTGATTTTTTTTGATGTTTATGCGTTGGAGAAGGTAATTACTATGAAATAAAAAATACTTTAGGGGAGGGACTAAAATCTTGAACATTAAGGACTTGCCTTGATTTTATAATTTGCCAAATTATTTCCTGATTTATCCTTTGACTCATTCCCAAAACGGTTAATTATTACAATAAAACGAAATTTGAGGTAATCTATTCCATTAATAAAAATCCATTAATAAAAAACAGGTGTAAATATTCCTTCTCCACGAATAAATATCGGGCCAAATAATCTTATGTTCGACTTCTTATTATAAGGAAAGTAAAACGAGTCTTTATGAAAAAGGGAGAAAACCATAAAGAAGAAAAAGAAGCATGTCGATCAAAACTATGAGCAGAAAATGGAGCTTGGATCTAATCTATGAGCTTTCAAACGCGTAGAATCAACCTTGTAATTCAAATTTGAAAACACACAATTCTGGAGTAAATTAACTCTAATCTACATAATAAAAGAGACCAGAAACCACAATGGACTAATTCTGGAAAAAATCGTATGTTCAGTACAGTGATGACACTTACAAATATAAGCAACACAAGGGTGTTCGGACCTCACTTGCAACACGGAGTATAGGGACAATGCTAACAACCGAAGATGACGACTTCATTATCGAAGACTTCCATGAGAAAGTTGTTGTGGCAGTACCTGTTGACGGCCTACTGGTCAAACCTCGTGGACCTGATGATGTTGATGCTTCGTGATCATGCTGCTCTGATACCAATATGATAATAATGCTCTCGGTTGATCAGATTTTCGATTTCAACCAAATCTAAACCAAACGAAAAAGAATTCATTAGTATACAAACAGTACGACTACTTCAAGATTCAGGCATTTACAAAACAATTTCGTTTCAGTTGTTTTCTCCTGTTAGTATTAAGCAATCTTGTTTACTTAAATCCATGGCGTCATAGCAGCATTTGATAATAATATCATTTGTAAGAAACTCAAGAACTCTATCAATATCTATCTAGCGAACAAAAAGATATTACAAACATACTAACTCAAGAACCAATTTCACAGTAAAAGGAATTGGATCTGGCTAACAATACATCCATGCAGTGAGATTTGGATAAAACAAACTACATAACAGTGAAATAAAGCTTTTTAAGTGATGGTGATATTACTAGATAAATGACTAATTTCAGCATTTTTTAACAATCAAAATGATAACTAGCTTTCTTTTTCAAGAAATACGTTCTTCAAATCTACAGATTGAGCTTATTAAACTATGTCAAACCTCAAATTAAAATTTACATTGCCACTGCGTGTATCATAATCGAACTCAACCCTAGAAATTCATTAACACACTAATTAGTAAAAGAAATTTCTCAATCAACCCTAAAAACCCTAAAATCAGATAAGGTTCGAACTTAGTCCAATTATCAAAAATACACCCAAAAAAAATCTGAAAAGATCACTAAAATCATCTCAAGAACTTGATAAAATTCGACAGAAAGTAAGACTTACACGTTCGGTTTCGTCTTCGTTTACTGAAACTCTCATCAAGTGGCTGGTTGATGTGAAGAAAACTAAAGCTACAGAGAAGAATTTTAGAGCGAGAGAGAAATTTTGAGAGTGATAGATTTGCTAAAAAAATCAGAAAGATGAGATGTGAAGAAGATGATATTAATGAATTTTTAGTTTTTCATTACAATTCTTTTAACAATAATGATTAGTATTTATAGTCATGTCTTAACTGATTGACTTGGTCATAACAGACCCCCTCAAACTGATAAAGTGTTACAGAGCCAGAGAAACACTTTAACTGTTTGATGTTTTTATTTCAATGAAGTATCAGCAACAGAAGAGAAAGAAGAGCCAAGCAGAAGCAGTAACAGCTTGGAGAAGACAGGATAGCATAACCCCTTAGTAAACAGATCATCCAACTGATTTTCACTTGCAAAATGATGCAACTGGAGGAAGATTGACTCCACCAGTTCTCTGACATCATGATAATATACCTCTATGTGCTTTGACCTTGCATGAAAAACATGATTAGTAGCTAAAGAAATTGCACTTGTATTATCACAGAAAAGATGCACGGACCCTCCAAATTGAAATGCAATTCCTTTAGAACATAAGAAACCCATTGTAACTCAGCTACAACCACTGTCAAACACTTGTACTCTGCCTCAGCAGAAGACTTGGACACAGTGGGTTGTTTCTTTGATGACCAGGCAATCACATAACTTCCTAACATAACAACATAACCAGAAGTGGACCTTCTAGTGTCAGGGCAGCCATCCCAATCAGAATCAGTAAAGGCTTTTAAACTTTGTAAATCCTCAGACCTAAGAAAGATTCTTGTACCAAGAATTCCTTTCAAATATCTTAGGATCCTCTTAACTAGTAACATATGCTTATCTGTTGGTGCATGCATAAATTGGGAAACATAGGTAACAACAAAGCAAATATCTGGTCTAGTTAATGTCACATATTGAAGGCTACCCACTATATTCCTATAGGCAGTTGGATCACCTAACAAAATCCCTTCATTGATAGATAGTCTGTTAGCCTTTGCCACTGGTGTCTTGCATGGCTTGCAAGTCAACATTGCAGTCTTTGATAATAAATCCAGAGTATACTTCTTCTGTGTTAGCAACAAAGTGTCAGAAGTTTGTGTTGCTTCAATTTCTAGAAAATATGTTAAGGTTCCTAACTCCCTCATAGAAAGCCTATCACCCAAGGATGTTATCACTTCAGTCAGCATACTATTTGAACTACCAGTTATTATAATATCATCAACATACAATAATAGCACCAACATGTCAGAACCACATGTGTAAATGAACATAGAATTATCTGACACAGATTTCTTGAAACCATAAGATAAAAGAAAAGAACTAAATGTCTGGAACCATGCTCTTGGTGCATGCTTCAGGTCATATAGGCTTTTCTTGAGTTTGCACACATATGAAGGGTAATCAGGATGTATAAACCCTTGAAGTTGAGCCATATACATAGTTTCATCTAGATGTCCATGCAAGAATGCATTGGAGACATCCAATTGTCTAACAGACCAATATTTTGTAAGAACAATTGTAAGTACAATCCTGATAGTAGGAAACTTTACCAATGGACTAAATGTATCCTTGAAATCTACCCCTTCTAGTTGAGTATAACCTTGGGCAACTAATCTAGACTTATACCTGTCAACAGTGCCATCTGCCTTCAACTTCACCCTATACACCCACTTACAACCCAAGATATTCATCCAAGGCTCAGGTGGAACATAGTCCCAAGTATCCTGTTGTACTAGAGCATCCACCTCCTCCTTCATAGAGGCTATCCATTTAGGATGTTTAGAAGCAGTCTTGAAACTCTTTGGCTCATCTGTGGTGGATAATAAGGAAGTAAAAGCAATAGGAATTGGATGCTTAGCTGTAAAATGAGCTATATGATCAGGATACACTTTAGGCTTACATATTCCTAGTTTTGATCTAGTAACAATGGTACTTGTAGGAACAAAAACACAATCAGGCAGAGGTTGTAGTTGATCAAAAGCAGAAGGAGAATGAATAGATGGGATAGAATCTGGACAAACAACTTATTTGAAGTAAAATTTTGATTCATCAAAGACAATATGTATAGAGTTATAAGTTTTCTTAGATATGGGATTATAAAATATGTAACCCTTGTGCATTGTACTGTAACCAATGAAACACACATAACTGACTTTGGAGAGAGTTTACCAACTCTAGAAGCACCTAGGAATAGATGGCATGTTGTTCCAAATTTTTTTAACCATTTATAATCTGGTATTAAATGAAAAATAACCTCATAAGGGATTTGTGTGCTAAAACTTTGGATGGAGTTCTGTTTATGAGATATATAGCAGTTTAAAATACATCAAACCAAAATTCTTTTGGACAATTAGCATGAATAAGAGTGTATTACCCATCTCAGTAACGTGCCTATGCTTTCTCTCAGCAAGGCCATTCTGTTATGGAGTTCGAGGACAGGATATCCTTACTGAGATCCCATTAGAGTCCAGAAAAATCTTAAATGGACCCTTTACAAGTTCAGTAGCACCATCCACTTGAAATGACTTCACCTTTGTAGAAAACTGATTTTCTGTTCAACTCTTGAAGTGAGTAAAACAAGACAATGCGTCTGTTTTAAAAACCATTGGATAAAGCCAGTGAAATCTACTAAAGTCATCTATAAAGACAATGTAGTATCTAAATCCAGCTAAAGATTGTACAGGTGCTGGTCCCCATACATCACAGTGAATCAGGTCTAATGGTTGAATTGTGTGACATGCAGAAGAAGAAAATGACAATCTCTTACTTTTAGCAAGCTGGCAGGGGTGACATATGAAAGATTTACTTAGAGAGTTTGACTGAATTTGTTTCTGTTTCTGTAAATGATGCAGAATATGAGATGAAGGATGACCTAATCTTGCATGCCACAAGGAAGTAGTATTAGCCACAGTGGAGGAGGCAAAAGAACATTGATTTTGTGATGAAATGGAAGGCAAATTATGAATTTGATATAGATTATTAACCACAACACCATGAGCCAATAGAGAATTATCAAGCATACTTCTTATCTCATACCCATATGGATTAAACACAAAGTAGCAACAATTATCCTTTGTAAACTTAGCAACAAATAAGAGATTATGCTTGAGTTTTGGTACTAACAACATAGTGTTTAACCTAAAACTAGTTTGAGGTGTATGCACAAAAGAAGTTCCAGTTAAGGTGATAGGCAATGTCTTACCATTTCCCACCATGACCTTCTCCTTGCCAGCATAAGAAGAAGTGTTTTGAAGAAAAGATGCATCACCAGTCATGTGAGAAGATGCTCCACTGTCAGACAACCAGGTTGTAGATGGAGAAAGTTCACTAGTGTCAGAAGCATTTACATTAAAAGTTGAGAAGGCATTCTCCATCTCAGCCACATTAACAACAACAGCAGTAGTATTTACATTCTTTGGATGATCATATCTAAAGTAACACATACTAGCATAATGTCCCATTTTCCTACAGATTTGACATTCCACAGCAGAATAGTCATGTTGTGGTCTTCTAACACCACCAAAACCAAGAATTGGTACTGAACCAGAAGTAGATCCAGTAGTTATGCTATTATGATGAAATCTTGTATTAGTTCTTGAATTCTTGAATTTTCTTGAATTAGCTGAACTATAATTAAAACCAAACCTTGCACCAGAGTGAAAATTTCTGGTGTAGAAAGCTGCTGTCTTTGGAGATACAAACTGTTTCCATTGTTTGATGTTGATCAGATAACCATTGCTCATGGATTAACAATCTTGCCTTAAGTTTAGAGAAAATGTATGATGACTCTCTATTATAGGAAGAGACAACAAAATTGTCATATTCTCTTCCTAAGCCATTCAAGATATGCATAGTGAGATCAACATCACTCACCTTTTCTCCAATTGCAGACAGAGAATCAGCAATCATCTTTATTTGATGAAGATATAGAGTGATTGATTGAGTACCCCTACGAATGTTATTCAGTTGTTTTCGAAGCATACCTCTTCTAGCAGCAAATTGTTGTTTAAAAGTTGTTTCAAGAAACAACCAAATTTCTCTTGCAGATGACAGGCCTAAAACATCACTGGATACAGTTGATGTTAATGTTGCTTTTAAACAGCTTATAACAAATCTATCAAGCTTTCTCCAATAAATCCATCTTGGATTTGTCACCGGAAATCCATTGGAAAGAATCTTTGTTGGTGGTTCTTGAATTCCTCCATTAACATATCCATATAAATCTGTGGATATAAGTATTGATTCAAATTGATCTTTCCACAACAAGTAGTTTGTAGAATCAAGTTTAATTAAGATAAAATTTGAGATATTAGTAAAAGGAAGACTGAAATTTGGTGTAAAATCAGGTTCTGCAGCAGATGAAGTTGGATTTGTTCCCCAAGGATCTGATCGATTAGCCATACTTCTAGTGATAGGCATATAAACTTGTTTGAAGATTTGATTTGAGATGAATCGAAAGATTTTAAATCAAGAAAATATTGATGAAGAAAATGTTGTTGAATTGTTGAATCAGATTCAGAAAAATTGTTGAAAAAGAATGATCTGTGTTGAGAAAAATTGAAAGATATTTGGATCCTGTTTAAATGATTTTGATAGATTTTGTTACAATGATTTTGATTCAAGGTGATGAACCTTAGCTCTGATACCATGATAGATTTGCTAAAAAATCAGAAAGATGAGATGTGAAGAAGATGATATTAATGAATTTTTAGTTTTTCATTACAATTCTTTTAACACTAATGATTAGTATTTATAGCCATGTCTTAACTGATTGACTTGGTCTTAATATATAGACTTAGTCAAGTCAGAATACTTTGACTTAGTCCATAACAGAGAGGTAAAGAGAAATAGGAGAGGAGGAGAAAATGGGAAGAGTACTGAAAATGAATGAGTAGAAGAAGAAGAGTATTCGGTGTGTATTTATAGAAAGTTATGAACTATTTTTCCCGGATAATCCGGTTGTCGAAGGAGGAGGAGAAAGAAGAGGGCGAGCTTCTGTTTTTCCTCTTTTTGGGTTTTCTGTGATTTTTCTAGTCCCACGTCACAAGAATAAAAGCGAATGAGAGATCACTGTATTCCCCGCACGATAAACATAAATTACAAAAATACCAAGTGACTTCTGTGAACCACTGTGCCTTTGTCAACGGCTCTTAAACAACAACCTAAAATTAGAATTGTGGATTATAGCCATAGGGTGCAATTCCTCGTTTTAACATCCAGACGAGAAAGACATGTGGATTCTGTTTTCAGCATCCAATTCCAAACGGGAAATTCTGCCACTGGTTATATTAAGTTACCGAGTGCTATATATTAGAATTGTGTATGATTCTAAAATCGTGCATGCTACCGGTATATAAAAAACTCTCAATTGGAGAATATTCTTATAAATTAGGGGATATTTACGGTTATATGGGACTAAATTTTAACTAAGGAGGTATTTTTCTAATGACGAAATGTATATACTATCTTTACACTAATAAAAATAAAAATAAAAATAAAAATAAAACATAATTTAGTATCCTTTTCCTAATTTGCAATCATCTTCATTTCCAACATCCATAAAACTTTCGTCCCTCTCTCTTTATGGAACTTCCATCATCAAACCCTTTTTAAACAAAATGAAAAGATGCCTTGTACTTAGCAGCACTTAGTAATTTCTTAACTATCTTTGTCAATATTTAAATCTAAACAAACCCTTTTGATTATAGATAAAAAATTTAAGAGAATTATACAATTTGCTTACCCTGGTAACGGATGCCTTGAGCTCAACAGAAGGTTGAGTAGACCAAATTCGTAGATACTGGTTAGCGACAACCTCTAATTTAGGAAAAAGATTCTCCTGAGACCTTTAGTACTGAATTGACTTACTAGTGAGTTTTTGTAATACTTGAGAAGTTTAGCATCGTTTTGAGTGTTAATAAATCCCCGAAAATGGAAGAAAAGAATCTGAGTACCATAACATTACATTTTTTTGTTCTTGCTGGAATATAAAGTGGTTGAAATCCGGGTCTAATGATACTACCGTGTTACAGTCGGCATTGTCTTCATCATGCATACAATGCCGACTGTGGTACCAATTTCTCTCTGTATATCTAACAATTTTTAACTAACGCTTAAAAAGTTAAAGAAGATAAAATCAAAATATAAGTTTAATCTTAACAACACTTGGGGGATACTCGAAGTTAATTTAGCTATTACCAAAATTATTTGGATAAAGGGTTCTTCAAATTATTTCATAATGTTTTTTTTTAGTATCCCCCAATTTATGACAGTATTTCCCAATTAAGGGTTCTATATAAAGGCTGTTAAGCCATAGTTTTTTAATCAATTGAATTCTCAAGCTTAATTAATCAGTTTAGTTTCTTCCTGCAAGTTTGTTTCTTTGTGATTTCAGTTGTTCTACAGCATATCAATGGGTAGTATACAACAAAAAAACAAGAATTCTGAAGAAGAACAAGAATTTACTTGTGAAATTTGTATGAAATCATCTCTTCCGGTCGATAAGAAATTCGAGAACATCTACTCATCCGGAAACAACAACTGAGAGAAAAAGAAAAATAAATGTGCATCAAAACAAAGCTTTTGCAACGATTGTATTGCTAAGTATGTAGAAGTAAAAATTAACGACGGCGGTACTTCGGTAATTAAATTTCCAAGTATCAACTGTAACGTCCACTTAGACATATTATCTTGTCGTAGTTTCATTGACGTTTCATCAAAAGTTTTCGTTAGATGGTGTGACTTGCTTTGTGAGTCTCAAGTTCTTGCAAAATTTGCCCATCATAGTGAACGAGCTCACGGCCCTGGTCGCTTTGAACTGATTTTGAATGAATGTCTCCGTGACAATGGTATCACAAAAACAATGTGCCCATCTTGCAAGAAATTCTTCTGTTTTTGTTATGTGATCCCACTGACAGAAAAACAGACTCACGCGTGCAGTAGACATAAGGACAAAGAAATCCAATTTAATGATAAAAACGATCTTCTCTTCGTGGAATCTGTTGCATGACAAGGGTGGACTAGATGTCCTTTTTGCGCACTTTACGTCCGGCGTGTCTCTGGTTGTCATACTACCAGCTGTAAATATGGAAAGAGATTTTGCTACGACTGTGGGGGGAAGGTGGCCTTGAAAGGAATTAGTATTTGTAAGTGTAAGAGCAAACATTATGAACACCGATGAAGAACAAGAATTCCTGAGTTCTTTTCCGACCTTGCGTTTTGCTGGATTGTTAGTTATAGGGATTGTCTCATTCTAGTAGGAGTAAATTAGTATTTGGGTCATAGATTTAGGTACCTTTTTGAGGTTGGGTCTTAAGTTTGTCCGTTTTAATGTTTGGATCGTTGATCCGTTAGTCAAACAAAGTTAATTGACGTTTTTATCAAACTGTTAGTTAGAGTTAACTTTAGTCATTAGATTCCTAATTTTTTCCATCGGTAATACATACCAGATAAAATAGGATTTTTCCATTATCGATCTCGTGAAATCACTCATTCTTGCATAGTTCTCTTCTTCTCTTATTTCTTTTTGCTGGGTCAATATTTTTAATTCAAGCTTTTTCTTTATTGAGATTTGAATTTTAGAGTTCTAATTTGAATTGGGTATGTTTGCAGATGGGGTAATTACTACATTTACATGATACATGATAATCACATCACATACACAGATACTAGAATTGGGGTTTCAGATCGAATATTTATGTCAATCCTTCTTACACAGATCAATCTTGCCCTTGAACATTTCATTGGGGAAGTGGTGAATCTCCTCTTGGCACACTTAGCTGTAAAATGTAATACAGGAGGTCATTCAGACGAAGCCTTGAGTAATTTTTTTGGATCGGCTTCTGAGAAAATCAAGACAAAGAAGACAATTTGTTGCTAGATGATAAATATGTAAATAAATTGAATAAAATGAGGTTAGCGGACGTTGATGGATACTAACTGTTTGATCATTTGACGGTTTTGGGTAACGGGTCAACGACCGAAACACTAAAAAGGATAAACTTACGACCCAAACTAAAAGAGGTACTAAAATCTACGACCCAAGTATTAATTTTCTCTTTCGGTAGAAAGGTTTGGCCTTTTATCCTGACAGCCACGGTACTTTGGGTTTTGTGGAAGAAAATAAATAAGCGTATTTAAAGAAAGAATTATGCTTTCAAAACAGATATTTTTCCTGTATCCCTTGTTGGTCCAAACCCCAAAACTTTTCTATGACTCTACCCTTTCCCTGCCCCTCTCTCTTATCTAATGCAAAGTGCAAACATTATACAAGCACTTCAGTATCTAGAAAATATCAAGTAGTCAAGACTTATCTTTTAAATAATTAAAGTTTACGAATATCCAACTTATAATCAATTGACAATGAGTGGAGTGGCCCTTCCATATTATATTTTAAATTCATTGAGGGGATATTAGCAATGTGGGATTATTATTCTTCACACAAGTAACTTGGTAGCCAAGTATATACGATGGTATACTTGACCTCCAAGTATACTTGTTTGGAATATAAAATAGGCAAGGGTGAGTTCATTGATAAAATCCAAGCTCAGCTAGAGAGATATAGGAGTCCTAAGAGCAAGGGCTATGGGTAGAGTATTCTCTTTCAAAGTGAAGGAGTTTCACTCAAATAAAGCTAATTAGACTCTACTATGGGTAGAGAGAAGACACTCTTTCACCCAAAAACTATCACCCGCTCTTTCAATCGAAGGAATGCTCGACATTCTTCATTAGACGGGTGAACATCATCCGTCTAGATCCCATACGGGTGAAGTTCCCTAGTTAGGGTAAAAGTTTCATCCAACGGCTCTGATAGGTATATCCAACGGTTGTCATTTGTTTGAAAGCTGGATGGGTAAATTTCACTCTGGCTATTTTTTTATCAAAAAAAAAAGTTTGAAAGCTAGACGGGGGAACTTCACTCGTCTAGCTTTTTTTTCTACTGGCCCATAGTGCAAAAAACGCTCATTCACCTAGTCACTCCTACATTTTAAATGTTATAATGAGAAACCAGAGTGGAATAAACACTAAGCTAATAGCAAAAAAGATAAAAATAAATAAAAAAAGGTAATATACAACAAAAGCACAAGAGTTCTGATCAAGAACAAGAATATGAAGAAGAAGAAGAATTTACTTGTTAAATTTGTATGGAATCATCTATTCCGGTCGATAAGAAATTCAAGAATACCTATTCCGGCAGCAACAACAAAGAGAAAAAGCAAAATAAAGATTGTGCATCAAAAATGGCTTTTGCAAGGCAGTATTGCTAAGTATATATGTAGAAGTAAAAGTTAAGGACGTCGGTACTTCGGTAATTAAATGCCCAGGTATCAACTGTAACATCGATTTAGACATTTTATCTTGTCGTAATTTCATTGACGTCTCATCAAAAGTTTTTGTTAGATGGTGTGGCTTGCTTTCTGAGTCTCAAATTCTTGCAAACTTTGCTCATCGTAGTAAACGAGCTCACTGTCCTAATTGCTTTGAATTGATTTTGAATGAGTGCCGCACTGACAATGGTATCACAAAAATAATGTGCGCCCATCTTGCAACAAATTGTTCTGTTTTCGCTGTGAGATCCCATTGATAGACCAACAGACTCATGCGTGTAGTAGACAGAGGAATAAACAAGTCCAAGTTAATGACAGAAACGATCTTCTCTACGTAGAATCTGTTGCACCACAAGGGTGGACTAGATGTCCTGTCTGCGCACATTACATAGAGCGTGCCTCTGGTTGTGAAACTATCACCTCTGTGGGGAGGCACGGTCGACTTCCTCGAGAGGAAGATGTTGTAACTGTTATGCTAATGTAGTTCAGCCTAATGTAGTTCAGTCAAAGGAGGAGCCCTATCTCGAGATGCTAGCAATGTTGTCGGTCTTCACTGGTATTATTTTTGTGTTCAACACTACTTTGGTTGTGTTAGGCAAAAATTTACATAGTTCCAATGTGCTTGATCTGTTGTCATCCTCCTGTCAGGATCCAATGTAAATATTCTATCCAACAGATCTTTTAAAAATCGGTTAACATCTTTGGATTCGCATTCCCTGAGCTTGTAATTTTGGTGCAAATATCTTTTGGCTTAATCTTGACAAGCAGCCTCTATGTTGCCTTGTTCGTAACAGGATCGTTTTCTGTGGCACGGAAGTTATTCAAACCCTTGTCAAAATGTTGATCAGTGGAGGCTCCCTTTTGAATCATCTCTTTTTGAAAGGACCCTGAGTAAAGCTTGTACAGACAACAACCAACTGAGCAAGTATACGCAGGATGTCCATAATACCAAGAATTGCTTCAGGAGCATGGTAAAAGCGACTAACAAGGCAGTTGTATGAAATTGCATAAAAAAGTTATGCAACTTAACCATGCATCTAGCTACAGTTCAGATGTCTAAGTTTTAGATACGGCACCTCTGCCTCTTTTTGCTTTGCAATGGATACACTAATGGAGGCATCTCATTGTTTGGTTTTTCTAACTTGGGTCTGGATTAGGTTCCCCGACGCTTGTTTTGCAGTGCGTAGGAAGTTTCGGCTACCAACAATAGGTCCAAAATTAACCAACTACTAATAGGCACGCCTATGTTGGAATGTAAGGGCTAGTGGCTTCTACGGAAAATCGGCATTATTGCAGAACCCTATGAGGCCATGACCATTGCACAATGCTGTAAAACCATAAAACAAATTCAATAACAAAAGACTCAAAATTTATCACTCAAATATATACAAGCTTTCATAATTGAACAAATATAGAAATATTTACAAACATGTATAATCCCATTAAGGGCTTTGAGTTGTTGCGCACAGAAACTATAATTGCAGCACCAGCCATGAATACAATTAAGGTCGCTTTTGAAAAGAAAAAACCAATTATGAATATCCAAGCTAACATCAATTTAGAGTGCAATACACGTATAAGAAGCATGATTGTTGCGCTGGTTGTGCTAGCGCTACAACATCACGTTCACAACTCAAGTATTTCCTAAAAACTGTTCGAAGATCATGTCTTATCGCCTCTGAGTGGAAGCTCCTCAATTGTTTAGCGCATTCAATAAGTTGGCATTCGCAGAAACCTGTATAGCGCTTGAGCGTTTCATTCCAGAAAGGAGTTTTCTTTAGGGTGCACTTTGCTGCGTAGACAGCAGAAGCTGCCAACATTCTCTAACATTGCATATTGCATCAGACCCAATTCTGCCAAGAAAAACACCATATTCTCTGTCTCCTTATCTGCTACAGCAGCCTTGATAAAACGAACAAGGAAGTGGTATGCAGTAGGGACGGTTAAGGTCCATCCGAGCTTCCCCAAGATTGATTTCTCCATGGCCAGTATCTGCTCTATCAAGTATTAAGAAGGTATGAAGCTGGAGATGGATGATTAAAGAGTTATTGTATTATTCTCTTGATACAAGCACGGTAATATATAAAGGAAAGTATAACCAGAATGGAGAGAATATCTCCATAACTCAAGGCTCTAAATTAGTGATCCACACATCACGGGAGCTTATTGACAACTATACAGCTCATCCTAATCTCTATATTAAAGGTAAATATACATTCCATCAATACTCCCCCTCAAGTTGGTGAGTGTATGTTACAAACTCCCAACTTGTGTCGCAGTGTTAAAAATTGATCATTCCCTAGTGCCTTTGTAAATATGTCAGCCAATTGATGTCGAGTTGGCACGTATGAAGGACTAATCATACCGGATTGCAGCTTTTCTCGCACAATGTGGCAATCTATCTCGATGTGTTTCGTGCGCTCGTGAAACACAGGATTAGCGGCAATGTGAAGGGCAGCTTGGTTATCGCAGAATAGTGGTATAGAAACATCACAAGAGACCTTCAAATCCCGCAATATGTACCGTACCCAAACAAGTTCTAAAAAGGCGTTTGCCATCGATCTGTATTCTGCCTCCGCCGAAGATCTTGAAACGTTAGTTTGTTTCTTCGACTTCCATGAGATGAGTGACGTGCCAAGGAATACACAATATCCAGTAACAGACCTTCGTGTATTACGACATCCACCCCAGTCGGAGTCGCAAAATGCCTTCAAAGTGCGTTCTTTGATGGAAAAAATAATCCTTTTCCCGGTGTCCCTTTGACATAACGTAGGACGCGTAATGCAGCATCCCAATGAGGTTTGCGAGGTTCCTGCATATATTGGCTCAAGGTCCGAATAGAGTAAACAATGTCGGGCCTTGTCACAGTGAGATATATTAACTTACCAACAAGGCGTCTGTACTTAATAGGCTCCTTGAGTAATTCACCATCATCAGTTGACAAATTTAAGTTTTGTTCCATTGGGAAACTATCTGGCCGTGCACCTGTAATTCCCACATATTCAAGTATGTCCAAGGCATACTTCCTTTGAGTCATGTGTATGCCTTCTTTTGATCTTGAAAATTCAATGCCGAGAAAGTACCTCAAATCTCCGAGGTCTTTGATGCGAAAACACTTGAGCAAACATGCTTTAAGATGATTCATTTCATGTAGATCATTTCCAGTTAATAGAATATCATCTACGTAAATAAGTAATGCAGTGAAGGAAGAACCTCGCTGTTTGGTGAATAAAGAGTAATCAGCATTGGACTGTTGGTATCCAGCCTTTTGAACGACATCTGAAAATGTTGAAAACCAATTTATGGAAACCTGCTTTAGCCTGTAAAGATATTTGTTGAGTCGACATACACTAGTCTCCCCCTGTTCACGAAGTCCGGGTGGCAAATCCATATAAAATTCTTCATGTAAACTGTCCTGCAAGAAGGCATTATGTACATCTAGCTGATGGAGAAACCAATTCCGAGCTGCAGCAATAGTGATTAAACATCAGAGTGTGGTAAGCTTGGCAGTAGGCGAGAATGTCTCGCGATTATCGATCCCTTCGACTTGAGTATAGCCTTTGGCTACTAGAGGAGCTTTATACCGTTCAATACTCCCATCAGATCTATATTTAATTTTGAAGACCCATTTTCAAACGATGGGTTTTTGACCTGCGGGAAGAGGCATCACCGTCCAAGTATTGTTCTGGTGCAAGGCTGTTAACTCCGTCAGCATAGCCTGCTGCCAGTTTGGATCGAGGGTAGCCTGAGCATACGTTGTGGGTTCTTTTTGTGCCTGAAACATTATCAAAAAAAGTGTTATGTGCAGCTGAAAAGCGTGAGTAGGAAAGGAAATTCTGGAGGGGATACCTGGTGCTTGAGGTGGACGCATTGACCTGAGATCCGACCACGTAGTCTTTATGCCATGCCGGGAGGTGTTTGGTTCGTTCGGAGTGGCGTGTGGAAGGAGCTGGATCAGGTATGGGTGGTGGTAGGTTCTGGTGGAGCAAGACCTGTATTAGTGGCAGGTTTAGTGGCAGGTTCTGGAGCACTAGTTGATTCTGGATTATGTGAGTGTCCATTAGTTTGAGTATGTGGTTCAGTGTTTGGGACTGGTGGATAGGATGAAGGTAGTTCGAGTGCTAAGTTAGGTAAGATGAAAGGTGGAATGGAAGGCTGGGTTTGCTGTTGGAACGGAAAGATGGTTTCGTGAAAAATAACATCACGACTGATGATGAATTTGTGAGACTCTAAATCGAAAAGTTTATACCCTTTGTGAGTGCTCGGATATCCGACGAAGACACATCGGCGAGCTCCGGAGTCAAACTTATGTTTGGGATGGACAACGGTGGCGTAACTGAGGCAACCGAAGACTCTAAGATGTGAAAGTGAGGGAGGTCGATGATAGAGCAATTCAAAAGGAGATTTATTTTTGAGAAGTGGTGATGGAAGGCGGTTGATAATGTGGACCGCCATTAACACACATTCCCCCCAAAATTCAAATGGCATATGTGATTGAAATAGAAGAGCTCGTGCGGTGTTTAGGATATGCCGGTGCTTGCATTCGACCAACCCATTTTGTTGAGGTGTGTATACGCAAGTACATTGAAGTTCTATACCATTATTAAGAAAGAAAACTTGCATAGAAAGGAATTCCATCCCATTGTCAACGCGAACGGCTTTGATCGTCCCGTGGAATTGATTTTGAGCAAATGTTATAAACCACTCTAGGAGACGTGATGTTTGTGATTTTTGAGTCATGAGAAAAATCCAAGTGCATCTAGTGAAGTCGTCTACAACAGTGAGAAAAAAACGATGTCCTGTTTGTGTGGGTACTTTGTGTGGACCCCAAATGTCGCAATGTAACAATTCAAAGGTGGGTTATGTAGGCGACAACCCTTAGTTGTTTCGATCCCAAAGGGCAAACCGATGAGTAGTATGCCTGGTAAGAACCTTCTAAGGAAGAATGGGTTTTTACTTCACTTCTGAGAAAGGGCAGCCTTGTTTGCTTTGCCTGAGGACAAACACTACAATTATTGTGATCGGAAATGATAACTGAAGGTAATAAAGGGGAAGCGAGTTTGAGACGCGAAGAGGATGGATGGCCCAACCGCATATGCCATAAATTGGTGCTGTTAGAGACTTGAAATGATCTAGGAATATTATTGACTGGAGACATGTAATAAAGACCGCCGTGTTGTTCACCCGAGCCAATCGTCCTCCCCGTAGCCAAGTCCTTTATTATGCAACCATTCGGAAGTAAGATAACACAACAATTTAAAGTGTTAGTTAATCGACTGGCTGACATAAGGTTTAAATGTAATGATGGTACACAGAGAACATTTTTTAATGTGATATCCTTGTTAAAGTTAACATTGCCTGTAGCAGTATGGTGCAGTAAGAACCCGTGGGCAAGTTAACTAGAGGAATTGTGGGAAGTGTGGTGTGTGCGAGAAAATTAGGTTCGGAAGTGATGTGATCCGTCGCTCCGCTATCCAAGATCCATGGCTTTGTGGAAACAAAATTAATGAAAGCATTAGTTGATAACAGACCTGCTGCGTATGCGAATATGTCACTGTTACCAGAGTTATGATTCATCATGGAGATTGCCTTTTCCAATTGCTGAATTTGTTCATTGGAGAACCCAGGTACAATGCTATTATTGGGCCGGTTACCTTCATTGTTATTTTGGAAGGAATCTGCCATATTCGCCGAAGGATTTCTTGCTTTTGCCATTGTGTTGCTGCTGCGAATTACGATTACTGTTATTCCATGTCCCATCCTTGATACGGTACCTATCTATGGTATGGCCTCTCTTGTCGCAAAATGTGCAATGATATTTGAGAGTTCTACACTCCTCTATAGTGTGCCCAGGTTTGTTACAATGATCACAGTTCTTGCCCTTTGGTGACTTCCATCTAGGCAATCTGTTGTTTACTGCAGCGGCAATAGAGAAACTTTCTCCAGGTTCTGTGACCATGTGTTGTTGTGTCTCTTCCTGAATTATCAAAGAGTATGCCTGCCTAACGTTAGGTAATGGATTCATAATGAGTATGTTGGATCGAATTGCCTTGTAGGAATCAGTGAGTCCCATTAAAAATTGCATCAATTTGTCCATTTCTCGTTCCTCTTGATGTTCTTTGTCATTGCTGCAAGTCATGGGTGTGCGATGCATTTCAAACTCATCCCACAAAGCTTTGATTCTTATGTAGTATGACGCAACTGACATAGTTCCATGTGTGATGGTTGCGATTGATTTTTGAACTTGATAGATGGCTGCTGCATTCTTTTGCGAAAACTGATCGCGAAGATCCTTCCAAACTTGCCTGGCTGTCTTCGCATGAACCATTCCCGCAGCAATATCTGGTTCAACTGAATGGGTAAGCCATGAGAGAATCATGGAATTGCACTGATTCCATAAATCGAATTCAAGGGGCTTCTCGACTTGTGAAGGCATTGCTAGTGTGCCGTCGACGAAGCCAAGATTCTTCTTTGCGATGAGGGCATGTGTCATTGGTTTCTTCCAAGATTGATAATTCGATCCATTCAATCTTGTTGGAACGAGCATGTGCTCGGGTTGATCTGAATGGTGGACATAATACGGATGTGATGGATCCGTGAGGGATGGTTTTTCAGAAGTTTCTGCATCCTTGGACATGGATGGACTGTTTATGACAGAAAAAGGAGGATTGTTAGGATCGTTGGACATGGCTGGACTGCTCTGATACCATATCAAGTATTAAGAAGGTATGAAGCTGGAGATGGATGATTAAAGAGTTATTGTATTATTCTCTTGATACAAGCACGGTAATATATACATGAAAGTATAACCAGAATGGAGAGAATATCTCCATAACTCAAGGCTCTAAATTAGTGATCCACACATCACAGGAGCTTATTGACAACTATACAGCTCATCCTAATCTCTATATTAAAGGTAAATATACATTCCAATAATATGCTCTTTTCTAAAAACCCCATCTGTGACAGTAATATATGCTTCTACTGGTGGCGGGACATCTTCTTCATATTTACCTGCTATAACCAAAGCACTCAACCCTAACAACGGGAACTCGTTTCTCGCTACTAAATCCGTCGAAAGGTATCGATCGACAATATGCACAGCAAGATATAAAGCCTCTGGTGTAAGTTTTAATCTGCTATGAGCTCCAACCAACAAATCTACAAGATGCATCCTCAAACTAACATCGATTCCCCTTTGCACATGTACATAATCACGAAGTTCAATTGAACTCTCTGCGTGTTTGTAAATTTCGTGTAACTCTTTAACATACTCTACTGCTGCCAAAGGATTACTGATGTCATCTTTGTCTATATCGATGATAATAGATTTCTTTGTTACATCATGGGAAGCTTTTCTCCGATCAGCAACAACTGAAACTCGGG
>JAJJMC010015859.1:2574967-2658504 GCA_023531435.1 Papaver californicum | reverse complement strand
CTCCAAATTCTTGTTCAATGTGGAACTTCACTTTATAAGTTTTCGTGCTCATGCCGTTGTATTCCGTATTCTTGCCTTTCTTAAATTTCGCCTTTTCGCTAAGTTTTCCTCTTCCTGTGCCTATTACAGTAGCTCAAAATTCGCCTCATGGGGAAAAAGAAGGCATAGAAAAACATGTGTTATTGAGTTATGGCCGAAGATTACATACCGTATCTAAAACTTCAATTTTCTGCATTTCTAGAACCATCAATGTCACCGTGATGATACCCAGGCAAATAAATATGGGTATAACTCGAAAAATTCGTTTTGAAATTAGGACTCTGTTTATATAGTGGTACAGAGAAAAATAAAAATTACATGTTTATATAATAGGTACGAAGGGAGTATGACAAAGTAAATAAATAAATATTATAACATGCATAAGTTTTGAAATGTATGATAAGTAAATATGATAAAGTACGAAAACAAAAATTATGACATACAGAGTTTCGTGTGATAAAAAAATATGACAAAGTAAAAAAACAAAAATTATGAGATGCTTAAGTTTTGAAATGTGTGATAAATAAAATCGCATCGTTCTCGGTGATGACAGGGTTTTGAATATTGTGATAAAATAAATATATTAATTTTTATAGTTTTGATACGTGTGATAAAGTTTAGAATATATAGAAGCGCGTGAATAATTTTATCCAACATTCTTGAGCAAAAAATGTTTGATGATGAATTCTTTACTACCTTTTTTAGCCAAATTGCAACTCAGCAAGAACATATATAAAACACGCGCAATGCATAATTGTTAACCGTGCATTCTTTCATGCAGACCGGTGTAGCATGGCACCAATCAGAGCCTAAATCGTCATACGTAGATGTTCTATATACCGAAGGAGAGAAGAGACAATGCAAAATTTATGAATGATTATTTTTCCGAAAGGTACGATAGTTATACAAGCGAACAATTTGATAACCGCTATTGGATGAACCGTGCATTGTTTGAGAGAATCAATGGAGAGCTATGAAATATCGATGATCGATGGCCATAATTAATTGATGGGACAAATCGTTAAGGGCACTCATCACATGCAAAAATGATAGGTTTTTTGAATACGTATTTAAATAACCGCAATCGCACGACGTCTACAATGTAGAAGCGGAAAATACGAGTCGAACCCACAGGGAGCGGGGACAATACCGCAATTAATATCTCTAATAAACTAATCAATGATGATATTTTTGTATTTTTAGAAATAGAAATGAAACAAATAAATTAAAAATAAACTAATAAAATAAATCAAATGGGAGAGTTGGTAACTAGGGTGTATAGTATCCACCACTATTTCTATTAAATTACTGAAGAGAAACATAACTCCTAAAATATTTATCTATTCTCTGTTCTATTGACATCACCTATTACATGTATAAAGTCGCAAATATCACTAGGACACCCTAAGCATGACATATCAAAAGACTAAACCCAAACATGCACCATCAAATTGTATTAGTGAGAAAATTATACGAAACTAAATATAGGTTCACAAAAAATACCTGGTTATTCTAACATACCCCATCAAAGAATTTAACCCAAACATGGAATATCGAATAAGTAGACAGATATATTTGCGATCCTATTAATTATGCGCATAGGTTATTGTATTGTACATAACCGGTGAAGCAACAACTCATATTTTCGATTAATCAATAAACAATACTCAAAAATTAATCTATTTAATTCATAATAGTCTTTTACTCAATAAATCAATTTAAAGTAGCCTAATACTCTAAGTGGTTTTAACATAAAACCATAGATACAAAGCTTAGCAAAATATATCTATGGATTTCTCAAAATCCACTAAAAATAAATTAAGAAAATTAGAGAGAAAGATTAAACCAAACTCTGATGTGTGTACACCGTAATCGAATACAATATCGTCTTGTTTTCCCAGTCTGTCCGCCTCCAAAACACATCCCTCCCCCGAACTCTCTTTTCTCCCAACTCTACCACCAATCTGTCCGCCAACCCACTTTCTCCATTTTCATATCCTCCTTACAGACCTCTCTCCTTTGTATAGAAACTCAAGAGAATCCCATCCCTATTTCTGTGTCGATGTGCAGGTATTAGAGCAATTCCAGTGGATATTAGCAAATTTTCCAAAATGTCAAACCAGGTGGATGGGAAACTCGGTTTTGAGCAGTGGGGAAAGGAAAAAAAAGGCACAATATGAATTGACCGAGGTATCATGAGCCGCTCGGCCTATGTTTCCTCGATAACAGTCATATCCCAATGACATTAATCCAACGGCTATAACATCATCCCATATAAATTCAACTCAAAATCATTCTTTTCTACTCACACCAAAACCAATCTTCTCTAAAAACTCTTCATATTCCGCTTCTCTAATTATTATTTTTAAATGTATCAATCTCAAAATATTAGTCGAAATCGAAATAGAAAAGCACCCAGAAATATATATACTCAACATCTACCGACTCAACAAGAATTTTCAGATGAAGAGAACAATCCTAATTTAGTTTCCAGTCGAGAATTAGCCACGAGTCATGGTCATGTATCTTCAGCAGCAGAGTGAGATAACAAGGATGAAAAACCAAGAGGTGGTTGGTATGAAATAAAACCAGCTATGATAAACTCCCCAAAAGTGCTAAAATTATTGTGAGTAAATTTCTTTGGAGGACTTTGTACCATATGGAGGCGAAGACACATTCAACCAAATCCATACATATGATTCTGGAACGTTGGTGACATACTACACACACGTTGCACTTTGATAACTTCGAAATAGGTGCGTCATATATTTTGATTTATAATTTTTATGTAAAAAATAAGATTCATATATAAAATTAACAATTTTAATGTATTTTTCTGGAATAACACCTTTAGATTTGTATTTCCTGTTTGGGATTAGGGCTGCACAAAGCAGAACCGTAACCGTGAACTAAAACTGAAACCTCTGATTTTAAACCCGAACCGAAACAGAATCCCTATGGTAAAGTCATGGTTATCGGTTTCAGAAAACCGATAGTCTCGGTTTCAATTTCGGTTGTTTCCCAAAACCGAACCGAAATAACCGAATAATATATATATATATATATATAACAACTAATTTTAGCCATCGATCTTTACAAAGTTAATCACATCCATCAATTTAGGCTTATTAGTTCCCTTATATTTTCTTTCCAACATAATAGTCTTACTCTTTCTCTAGTCTCGGCTGCTACTCCTTTCTCTTATACATATAGAGATTCACGACCATAACTAGATACAACGCCACCGTCTTTTTATCTTCTTTTTACTCCTCTTATTATTCTTCTCTTCTTATTTTCTTTTTCATCAATTTTATTTGAGAAATTGAATATATCAGATTTTGTTGGTGTTGATGAATCTATGTTTGTTAATTGCAGGAAGCATCAGCGATCCTCCTAACCTACCCAACAAACACTCTAAGGTTTCATCTTTTTCTAGATTTTTTTTTGAGTATTGTAGTCTTATCAAGTCTTGATATTTTTATGGGTTTCTTAATGAGTTTTTAAAGTGGATTAAACGGTCAATTGTTTTTGATTTTTTGTTCTTTTTTAGTTTTTTATTTAGAAGGCGTATGAAGGAATCAATCTTATAGGTATAGCAGAAAAACCAGTTGCGGTGGAGAAATCAAATTTTACTGGTTAAAATCACTTGTGAAAAGACAAGAGAAGTATGAACAAGTTTGGGTCTAAAATTCTACGTTACAATATGGGTTTTGTTTATTTTTTCTGATTGTTGAGTAAATTTATTTAACTTTCTACGGATTTTTAGTAAACTTGTTTGATTTTGATTTATGGGAGAAAGTTATAGGGACGAAATGGAATTTATTTAGAAGTTAAAGTGGTGAACTCTTATAAGGATGTAAAGGATGTAAAAATGGAAGAAGACAACAACATCCGAAATGAGATTTAATTTTTTTCTGTGTATATTTTTGTGTTCTGAATCTTTGTAATTTTGTTCTTTCTAAACGTATTGAATGTTAAAAGAGTTGTAATTGATTTGAGTAGAAATTGTTCTTAGAAGAAAATAAGACATTTTTTTTGTTTTTATATTTTTTATAACTTCGATTAACCATAACCGGCCGGTTCTGAACCAAACCGAGTCAGTTAGAAACCGAACCGAAATTATTAATGGTTATTCCTGGTTTCAAAACAAGGTAACCAAGTATCTCTGGTTTTGGTTCTGGTTTGCTCAATAACATAACTGAACGGAACCATGTGCAACGCTACTTGGGATATCTTCCGGTCAGGAAAAAAATGTTCCATTTGACCAACAAGGTTGGTTGGAAAATGAACGATATAAAGATGAGCTTCCTTTGTATTTTCAAATAACGAAACACAAGCACACCGAACTAAGAGCTTTGGGGATTCCTAATGCAAGTTTAAAGGCATTTATATCCAATAAATTATATCAAGAGCTTGTAGGAGACAATCCAGACCAGGAATACATTACATAAATTGCAAAGGTTTTTATTTTATGGGTAATTGGTATGTGTTTTTCCCCAACGTAAATAGTGGTGTTTCAGTAGGATGGCTAGAGTTATTGGTAGATTTTGAAAAGGCTTCCAGTTGTGATTGGGGGTCCGCTATATTGGTCGAGTTATACATTTGTCTCCATGGCTGAATGAGTAATTGCTTGAAAACGACTTGACAACCCAAGGCTATGACGGTTTCTCGAGTTACCCGTTTCTGCATTGAACATAGTGAAAATGTTCTGCCAAAAAGACGTGTGCGACATGAGTTGGCCAGTAGGAACATTTCATCTGCTATGAAAAACATATGCTTTATAAATAGCTAAATCCTCTTCTTGAGTATATTTTAGATGACGAACTCTGGCATCCATTTTTTTAAAAAAAAATTTTACTATAAAAACTGAGATTAGGAGTTTGAGATGGAAAGCTTAAGATTGAAAAAAAAAATAGAAGAATTTTTGAGTGGAGAATGTGTGATTTTGGAGTTGAAAATATTTGAATTTATAGGGAGAGAATTGAGAGTCGGTGGATGAGAGCCGTTGAGATTCGTTGTCGAATCTCATTGAGCCGATCATCACAAACTAAGACGATCGTCTTAGTCTGAGCCTCGATGGGAAAACCCTCCAATATACTTATTTACCAAGTCGTTTTTTGGGTTTACCCATCCCACTGTGGGGTGGTAACTGGCAAATTAGCCAAAATACCCACCCCACTGGAGTTGCTTTTAATTCCTTATTTCATTCACCAAGTGGATCTGGATTTTACTCTTTTTGGACCTTCTAGAAACCAATCATTATCCCACCTTAACATATGCTCATTATTACTTTAACACGCACACATCAGGAGGAGTTGAAAGTTAATTGAACTTTCAAAATACACAACCACTTTTCACTCTCTCTTTTTATCTTTTCTTTATCAGTACGTGGGTTATAACCCCAAAGGTGTCACTATCCAACAACATAAACCCAACAAAAAAAAATGTTCACAAAAACCCCATTTGAAATTAACTGTCTAAACTACCCTTCCATAATTTCAGAGAGAGAGAATAACCGCCTCTCATTTATCTCTTATAAACGGACATTTCCTCATTTCTCACTTTGTAACAGCATCCCCCCCCCCCCCCCCCCCTTCAACCTTCTCTTCTCTTCACTAAAAAAAAAAATCTAAATCTCATATCTGAAACCAATTTCAATTTCAATTCTCTATTCTTCTTACTTCACAGATCTCATATCTGAAACCAATTTTACGAACTGAATAAACAGAAACCTAACCTAAAATCGAAACTAATCACTGAACAAAATAAAAAATGGTGAAGAAACAAGAGAAAAAGATGAAAAGATCGACAAAAAACTTAAGAAAACAGTGAAGAAACAAGAGAAAAAGAAAGATGAAAAGATTAACAAAAATCTTAAGAATACCATCGAAGATTCTCTAAAAGGTAAATCGAAGTTTTATTGTTCTTCAGTGATTATTTATGGATGAAAATCAACATGCATCAATGATTTTTGGTTTCACAATTTTGGTTTCATCGATGCATTTGCATAATTAGGTTTTATCTCTTATAATTTGTTTGTATCATAAATTAGGTTTATGTTTCATCTGTTTTGAAATCACTGGTTTCATAATTAGGTTTCAATTACATTTGTTTTCACCTTATTTATTCACGGTTCAATTATGTTTTGACAATTATGTTCAGTTTTGGTTTCATCATTTCCACTGGATGGTTGAAACCAACTTTGTTGGTGTTTTTTTACTTAATGACTATTTTGATAGAACCGAAATTGGTTTCATCATTTTCACCGTATGGTTAAAACCAACTATGTTGGTATTTTTTTAATTAATGTATATTTGATGGAACCGAAATTAGAACTTGATTTTTGATTTTTTACTGAATTACAGACGTTACACTCAATCGGGCAAAACTGTCGCTCTGCAATTGAAGCTTTCATCAACAATATGAATTATAGTCCAGAATTTATATTCGTTTCATTGCTCACAAAACTTGGTAAAAAGTTGTACCAATGGACATTGCTAGTTTTTGATAATGAGACCGGAAAATTCTCTCACTACAACTCCTGGGTTGAAACTGAAGATGAATGCAGCAAAAGTGTTGAAAGCATGAAAGATAGAATGGTGTCAGCATTCAAACAACATGTTGCAAAGCTCTCACTAAAGCCGGCAAGTCAGTCAAAATAATTCGTTTTGAACACCTTTTCGTGTTGTCAACAAGATGTGTAAGTGCTTTAAAAGAACTTGTTTTTAGAGATCTTCTCTTCACTCTCTTCATTTAAGTCCCTTTTTGTTTTGTTCAATTTAAATATCTTGTTTTGTTAATTCCAGGAATGATTTCGGTCTTCATGTTTGCTAGTACATGAAGAGCCTCTTGAAAGGAAATTTTTCGTCTGAAGCGCATATAAAAACAAAAAATGCAGAATATGAGGCCAAAGCTGGCCTGTAAGATCCTCCTTGATAAAGGTGCAGACTATAAGGCCAAAGTTGCAATTTAAAGTTGACATTTTTAATTTACAATTAAAAGGATTGCAGTTTTAGTTTTAGTTTCAGTTTAAAGTACCTGTTTAAAGATTTCAGTTGGAATTGTTAGACATATTTGGTTTAAAATACTTGGAACTTTTATAAAAACATCTCAGTTTGTATGTTTATAAAGATCCCAGTTGATGGAACAAAAAGTTAAAACCAAAAAGTGTTTCAACATAATGCATAAAAGCTAAAACCTTAGGCATAAACCTTTAGGACTGAACACTTAGGCCTAAACCCTTAGGCATTGAGCCTTAAACCCTTAACCCCTGAACCCTTGAACCATGGACAACCCTTTGAAACCTTAGGCAATGAACAAACATATCAGAAACATAAAAGTTCCATCATATTCCAGATGAAAAAAATGATGGAACCAAAAAAAGTTCCATCATTTTTTTGGTTCCATAATATTCCAAATGAAAAAAAAATGATGGAACCAAAACAAGATCCATAATATTAGAGATGAAAAAAAATACTGAAGCATGTTACAAAATATGAAACCTATTATGGTTCTAACAAATTATAAAAGCCCGCAACTCTGACAAACTTAATCTAAAATTAAACAAACATGAAACACCTGCAGAAAATTAACATGTTTAAAAGAGAATAAATGAAAAAAAAAAGTCAAAGAAAATATGAAACTGGTGTTTAGAACATATTATAGTCGATGAACTGAAAGTCTAAATGAAAACTGAAACTGAAAGGCGATGAATTGTATTCGAAATGACTTCACATCTTCCGCGAAACGCATGTCCTTAGGTTATGGGAAGTCAAAACATGGGAGCCACCACAAGTTCTCATCTTCTTCTTGGGAATTGAACTTGTATTAGGAATTCTCTTCTTCTTCCTTGGACGACCTAATTGTGGTAGAGTATCAGGACCAAGAACAACAGATTTTGGAGACACTATCGTAGGATTTTCAACTGTTGGGACATAATTAATTGCTCTTGCATACGATTCTCAGTAGAACTTTACTGTAAAGTAGAACTCGACATACTTATACGGATCTTCTCCATTCAGCATGATACAACGAACAACATGGGTACAAGGGAAGCTGTTGATGCACTAATAGTTACAAGAACATGTTCTTCTTTGCAAATTGACCATTTGTGTTAATGTCGAATGAACTTCAAATACATATTGCGATGACTTGGTGACACTGTATTCAGGGCTATGCATCTTGTTGTTGTAGAGCTCAATTTCAAATTCTGGACATAAAGTTTCTCGCTACTTCAATGAGGTTGTATGGTCATTTTAGAAAAGTGGTAAAAAAGTGTTCGTTCGCTGAGACTTGTGAAGATTCGTTTTAGAATTTTAAAACCAATTCTAGAAAACAATTTTAGAAAACAATAAAAGTTTTCTGGAAAACAATTCTAGAAAACAATTCTAGAAAACCAATTTTAGAAAACAATGAGAGTTTGTAACAAAATTGGAGAAACTGGAACTCAGGATTCTACCAAAATCACTTATGATTGATTTCTACTATAATTCTGTAACAATTATAGCTCTTTTATCGACTCTGTTTCTTTGCCAAAAGTAGATTTACAAAACATTAGTTGTAAATCACAAGCATGGTGCATCAAAAGATCTTAAGTCCCAGCATACACCATTAAACAAAATCACAACTAATTAAGAAAAATCATAAATCAGTTAAAATTAATGCAAAAGTCATTAAGAATCAAAAATAGTTACCATTCATTCATGAAATATGACTTCCTCCATTGTCCCAGTGGTTGGGTTTAGCTCATCATGCTCAAAACACCCTCAAAAGATTGGTACATGGCTCAAAATTGTTTGAGAAGAAGAAAATAAGCTAAAAAATAATAAAACATGAAATCTGCAACGTTATAGGTGTTACAGATTAACTGTTACAGTTCGAGTTAGGATAAACGTTGCAAAGTGGATGAATGAACCGTGACAAGGTGGTTGAAGAAACCGTCGCCTAATCTTCTGTTCTTCGTGTTCTTCAGCAATAACATCAGAGAATTTTCCTGAATTGATTTTCTTTGCTCTGTTTTAGCTTCCTGAGCTCGACACAACCTTCCTAACCTCTTTTGTGACTTGATACAACCTTTTTCTACACAACAGGAGCAAAGAATCTTTAAGAGAATTCCTCCCTCTAATTTCCCGGCCGAGACTCCCTTACTCCTTGTCTCCCCTTATTTTTTCATTCTTTTTTGCTTATATAGGTGTAAGAAACCCTAACTAGTCCTCCCAAGTCGATAAGGACTCAAAACACAATCCAAATCAAACTCTGAATCGTGTTTATCCAAAATCAGGGTGAAACCTTTTTCCGGCTGCAGATGGATTTTCATCCTGTTTTCTCGGCATGTTACACGCAGAATTGATGTGTCTTAGCCCCTAGTTGTTTCTGTTACAATTTGTCAAGCTTTGAACATCCTTAAATCCCAAAAAAATTGAGCTTGAAAAACTCATTATTCACGCGTCAAATATATCTTCTCTAGTTTCGGAATTTAAAAATGAAAGGGGTGCCCCAATCCCATGGATGGATGCCTTTAGTAATTCTCTAGGGTGCCTTTATCAATTTTTCTTGGGGTGCTTTTATCACTTTTTGAGCCGATTTTTCCACAAATATTTATTTCCCAAAAAATACCTACAAACACATAAAATCACACAATAAGTATAAGATCGAGCACTAGTAATATAGAGAATTAAGCACAATTTAGATACAAAAATGTATCTATCATTGTACATTCCTCGCGACGTACACACATTTGATTCATAAGCTTCACTCTGATATCATCAACCATGATGGATATATGCTTCTTTCTCTCTTCAACGATCAAACCATTGAAACTCTCAACGATATTCAAACATAACCTACCATAACGACAACCCGGGAAATAAATATTTGCCCATTTATCAACCGGAGTTCTACTCAGATAATCTTGTAACTTCTGATTTTTGACCTGCATCAACTTCTCCCAATTATCTGAAAAATTTGTATGTGTATTAGCATACGCACATTTTTCAAACAATCCCAACACAAAATTGTTATAAACCTTATTGGCCTTCGACAAGTATGTATTGATATTGTTTTTCATATGCCAGAAACACCAACCATGAACAACTTCAGGGAATACAACAAGAATTTGATTCAGCAAACCACTACCTCGATCACTCAATAAAATAATATTTTTTTCGAAAAGGAGAAAGGACTTCCTTCAAATTCTCCAAAAACTATTTCCAGTTCGCATCATTCTCCGATGAAACCACATCATAAAATAAAGGATAGATTTCTGAAACATGAACACAAACAAAACAAGAAAAAAGGCTTCAACATACAAATGATAAAACAAACAGAAAAAAAATGATGAAACCAACAAATTGTTTGAGAACCTCACCGTCATTCCCAGTTAGACCTGTTGCTGCCATGATATGATCAAGGTATTTGCTTTTTGAATGGGATGCATCGAGGAATAATAAAGGACGACAGTAATTGAATCCACGAATGCATGCTCCGAAAGAAATAAAAAATCTCTGAAATTTTTCAGTCCCATTTTCAACTTCCAAAACAACACGAGATCCAAGATTGGTTTCAGTCAATTTGTTGGTATACCATTTCAATTACATAAATGATTTCTCGTTCTCTCCCCATGTAATATTCAATGCATGCCTCTTCCCTGCATATGCATAATAAAGACTAATGTCAAAGCCATACTCTCTTGTAAACTGATTCATAATATCCTTCGTATTCTTCTTTGGATTCTGTTTAATCTCATCGAGAATCAAGCTACTAATTAGTTTCTTCGACACATGTAGTCTGTTAAGAACTCTACCACCACAAGTATGTTTCTTATTTAACTCTTTGATAATAAAATGACTACCTTCAACACCATAAAAAAAAACAACATATATATATGCCATTCACATTTCTCTTCTTCTTTCATAGCACAACATGCATCAATCCTCAACTTCTCATTCCTTGTCGTCTTGAATGAATACCCAGATGCTGCATGATATTTCAATAAATCAGATCGAACTTGTTGAACACCTGATTAACACCCTAAAAAATGCCAAACCAAAGCGTAGACTTCAATGGTTCTTTTACTTTATTAGGGACATCGTAATCAGCTAAATTTGTAAGTCCTGCATGCTCAAAAGGTATAATTCCTGAAGTTCGTGGCTGCTCAAAAGGAATAATTCCTAAACTTCCTGACTCAGCTCTATGCCTTACATGTAACTTAAGAGATGGAAGCTTATTAAACAAAGTAAATAGAGCAACCGATTGGAGATCAAAATCACAATGGATAACCTTTTACTGCTCACCAACTATGTAAAAAATTTCTACAGAAAGATGAGAGAATTGACACCAACTTGAACATATATTACCCTTCAAATCAAAAAGAGATGTTTGTAGACAAATACGAAACGATAATGTATCCTCTTTGTGAGATATAATCGCGAGAACAAATTCCATAATCTACAAGACAGAATATGAAACCAAAAAAGGTTTTACTAGATGTTAATACCGACAACAAAAACAACAAAAATTGGTTTGAATAACAGTAACAACATAACAATTTTCATTCCAATAGATTTGAATAAGAACATCAACAGCATAACCAAAAATACCGTACGAATTTGAGTTTCATAACCAAATCAACTCGAAAATTAAAATACAATAAAAACAAAAGAAAAAACTATTACCTAAAAAGTTAAATTTGAGTCTCCGATGAATGATTCGGCTACTACAATAGTTTAATTCAAAGAAGAAGATGATCAAATTTGAAGGATAAATTGTAACTTCTGTTGGATTCTTCAATTCAATATCTAATTTCAAATTGAAAATGATTCGAAGAACAAAATTAAAATGATCCGAAGAAAAACTGAAACTGTAAATTCTTTTGTCTTCTTCAATTAAACTGAAACGAATAACAAATTTGTTCTTCAAATAAACTTTTAGCGGCTGCTCTTCTCTTATTCAATCAAACTGAACCTAAAAATCACTTTCTGAGTTGCAAATATTGATTAAACCAGCATAAATCTTTGAATGTTAGAATTGAAACCCTAAAAACTAAGACAAAACGAAGACGATGCCAAAGAAGATTTTCGATTCTTTCTGGATTTGTTTTTCTCGGAAAAGATCTGCTTTTTTCTCTCTAAATATTTTCTTCCGCCAAAACTTTCCTTTAAAAAGCTTAAAAATATATACGGAAAGGAAGGACTGATATTTTTTAAAATTAATAAAAACTGAATTTAAACATTTTTAAAAGAAATGAAGTTTTTATCTCATTTTTTATTTTAAATGATTTTTATTTGTAAATAATAATATAAAATGAGTTTTTGTACACCAAACTGGATCACCTTGATGTTTTACTACTAGTTATGTTTCCTTATTCGGTCTTCTCTGACCGCGTCATCTAGACCAACTTTCTTTCTTTCACCTTTTCTTACTTCATTCTTCGGTCAGCCAACATAATATAAGTCTAGACAATACGCCAACTCCAGAAACTCTCCATCTACTGACCGAATTAATACTCCGTCCAGTTTCCACTTAATCCATACGTTTTCTCTCTAACCATCTCACCCTCTTGAACTTAAAAGAAGCCCCTCCAGGCGTCCAACAGAAATCAAGCCAATGCCTCCACTTTCTCGTATTACTGGGTACCATTAATAATGTCAATTTAACTATGTTTATTTATAACATCGGGAATTATATATATACATATAATCTATAAAAACATAAAAAATAACATATTATAAAAAATAGGTACTAACAACTATAGATTAAGCGGTAAAGATATATTAATTATATCTGTATTAAAAAATTCATGATGCACTGAGAATATTGGCATACGGTGCTCCTGCAGATGCTTTAGACGAGTATATTAAAATAGTAAAAATAACAACCATTAATTATATAAAACTATCTTGTGGGTTAATGGTCGGCCATTTCGGAGCACGTTATTTGTATAAGCCAATTTATGAGATATCCAGAGGATTCTGAATGAAAATGAAGAAAGCGGTTCGCCGGCATGCTAGGAAATGTAGGTTGTTATAACTGGCCGTGGAACAATTATCCGGTTTCTTAGCACGGGACACACAGGGGAGGACACAAAAAAGTCCATTCGCTTGGTTTAGAAGCATCAACCACATAGGATTTGTGGATATGTTATTCTTTTTTTGGTTCGCCGGGTGCCTGTAAAAATCTAAATACTCTTAACGGTTCAACTTAATTTCAAGATATTGAACAAGGTAATAACATACATGTTAACTACACCATCAATTAACATCAATATAATCTGGGATACTATTTAATTGACGTAATTTATCTAAATAGGGCTACTTTCGTCAAAGCTTTTACACAACCACATACACCTACCGAAGAACACTTTGCTACACGACAATATGCAAAAAGAAAAGATGTAGAGCGTGCTTTCGACGTGTTAGGGATAAAATGACAGATTATTTATAGTCCTGTCAAATATTGAGATGAACTATTTTTTTACATCTCTCCCATTTTCATAAGGTAACTTTTTTTTAGATCTCTGGTATTTTCATTTCCAGATCACAATATAATATTTCTTCCCCAATCTATTTTACTGATCATAAAACTATTTGTTTATCTTTCCTTATTTTTCTGTTCCCCAATGAAGGCTCTAAAAAAAGGATGGGGAAATGGTTTTTAAGGTATACACGATTCCATTGTACTCAGACGTTTCCTTATTTGTGGGTATATTTCCTTCTTAGTACATGGCCTAAAAGAATGTGTACATAAACGGAAACGGAAATGGAATCTCTAAAACACAAGAAAACCCGTTTTATCGCTAATTCTAGGTACCACTCAGAAGGACCACGCCCTGATGAATGCGATAACACGTCGGTGATCACAAGGCGCGAATCTCGTTTCCTAAACAAAACACATTTCCCCCTCTCTCTCTGTAGAGCGGGAAACGAAATTAAAACCCTAATAAAATCATTCTCCCTGCGTTTTTCCCTCTTTTACTTCTACTTCTACTCTTCAAATTCCTTCTTCTATTTTCTCCCTTTTCAGTGAAAGAGATTTATATCCCGAAACCCAATTCAAATGGATATTTTGGTGTTATAGGTTAGAGAAGTAAGTAAATTCGTCAATCATGAAATCAATAATTAATGATTTGAATGTTAATGAGAAGAAGATTTATTCTGAGAGTGATAACGATGATGATGATACTCCATTACAACAACGAATCAATACTCTTCAGCCAAACGGATGTGGTAGAGATTATAAAAGACTAAAAGTGTAAGTTTTTTTTCCTTTTCTGGGATCTATTTGAAGTTCAATTCGACAGTGATGTGAATTTTTGTTCTATTCGTGTAGATCTCAAGCTCCAATTGATATTGAAGAAGCTCAATCCCATCCGCTGGTATAATTACATTTTTTCTTCTGAAGAAAATAGCTGAATTAGGTTTAAATTTTGTCTTTGTTATGTTATTCAGATTGTAAGGTTAGAATCAAGTGTTTTGAGTTAGTGATCTGTGTAGTTGCTGATTTTTTCAAGTGTAACTTCATCGTTCTGTATCCGTATATTTTTTTTTTCCCGCTAGACCTCTACTATTCCACTCTATTCCTTGTTTCATTATTTTTATTGAGAGGTTAGGAATTGTATGTAGGAGATAATCTTGGCGCTAGCTGCTGTATGCGGTACAGGAGAAGTCAAGACGCCTAAAAGAAATAGTGCTGAAGTTGCCAAGGTTGCAGTTCCAAGTTTGATGACTGCTAGTATTCAAGTTAAGGTTGAAGATTCTGATAACCGCATGATGAGTTCAGGCAGTCATTGCGCACTTTTTGCTCCGGGTAAGGTCAAGACTGAAATCGATGATGACCTTGGAACAGACGAGCTTGACCATATCCCACTAAGTGAACGTCAGAGGATGCTGCTATCAAGGTGCGATTGCTTCAGTTTTTGTGAATTCTATAGTAAAGTGTCTAATAGTAATGTTCAACCTAAAACACTGGAATACCTTTACCACTAAAAAGGTGAAATCTAGAATCTTTGATCCGAAAAGGTGTCAGTTTTCATACATAGCCATTAAAAATGCTTTCTTGAGACTTATTTGAGATGGTCCTATCCTAATTAGAACCTGAGACCACATCTCGTTCTTTATAAATTTTGTTGTCTACAGGCTCGCTCTTAGGATTAAGGGAAAGTACTAGCTATGTGACCTTTCACCTTTTCCTTTGGATGTCAATTCACCTTTTCATTTTTTTTTTGCTCGGTAATTCACCTTTTCATTAAAGAGCTAAACCATATACATGTATCTTATCTTCCAGGCAATTAAAGGAAACAGTGTCTCACCAGCATGATACTAGTAATATGGAGGTAATCACATACACAAGAGTCATTTTATTCTCTATTTTTGCTAATCTATGATTGAGCATCACGGTAAACTTGTATGTTTTATGAAGGACTGGGTAAACATCTTCTTAACTATTTCAAAACACAGACAACTGAAAAAGTGTCAGTTTAGGGAATATATTTTGGGTTTAGCCTAGGGCCAACAGTGTAACCTAGAACTTGCTTAAGTATTACAAATTTTTGAACCTAGGTATGCATATAATCTCCGGCAGTGTCTCTTGTCTGTGGTGCATCACCATCTCTGATATGGAACTAGGTTATCTCCACCGGATTGTGGAAAATTCTGACAGCAGTATTACATCAGTAAATGAAGAATCAACAAGTGATTCGGTGTTTTAGTTGGTGATGCTTGCTTATATATCTGTAGGATGGAAATAATCTTCACTGCAACAGGTAACTTTCATAATCATATAGTCTCTTTGTTGCCAAGACTCCAATGGATTCCTTCTTATTTTTGACCCTGAAAATAAGGGATTCAAAAGTAATGTCGCGAGTTTCTTTAGACCCTAAAAATAGCATCAAATTCCACATTTCTTAGTTCGTTGAAGTCGACCTAAGCTCAGCAGGCAGAGCAGAGGACGAATCCTCTAGGTTGCTGGTTCGAATCCAGCAGGTCGAAGTATCTGGTTGTGAAGAACTATTATTTTTATTTAAGATACTCATGGGCTCATTCTAAACTCTGTTCTTCTTCAGACACACAAGAATTTGGTTGATCAAGCTAAATATTTCGAATCAAAGATATCTGATAAGCTCCAGTTATCTTTATCACTGCTTTTTGTAACCTCATTCTGCTTACAACTTTACATGTAAAAGTCTGTTTATAAACAATCTTGTGGAAAGGACTAAAACAGCAACAAGGTGGGAATTATTTACAACTCTCTCAAATTTTACACATAACAGTACACATGTTATGTGTACTCCAGAAACACTGCCGGTGGTGAAAAAGGCATGCTTATCAATGTGACAATGTCTTTATTATGATTCTTAGTAGAACTAGGAAGTTTTTATTTAGTGTAACAAAAATGTAGTTTTCTTAGATAAAGGACTTTCCTCAAGTTATTTGGATTTGATTGTTGTAAGTTGTCTTTTTTAATTTGAACATATCATGCGATTAGGATAGTTTTCTGGGGGACCTACTGCTCTGAAGCAAGCAAATGTAGCGTCTCAGTTGCTGTTTTAGATCTCCACACATGATTTTAGTTTCTCATTGCGCTTCACATATCTTTGGTTGCTTGACCTTGAAATCTTTTCAGATCTTTCATTTTGTTCCTTCTGCTTTGCTAAAATTTCATTTTTCTACTTGCTACAAGGTTTTGTAAACAGTTTTGAGGCTTGCATCATGGCAGACCTTTTTGCGCCTCAAAATTTGGTGCCAAGATACTTATGCCTCTTAGGCTATGTTTGATACTTTTGCATTTTGGGCTTAACATATCAAATCTGAGTCTTGAGGCGTTTAGATACCCTAACCCGAGGGGAAGAAGAAGTAACAAGCATGAAGAGGGGGGAAAGGAAGCGGTAGACATTATTAATTTAGATCTCCAGTGAATAAATACCTAGAGAAAGGGTGACTTGGTATTTTAACTAAGATGAGATAAAATTCCCTCTTTAACACTAAATGTGTACATATATTAGTAATAATGTTTACATATAACGCCTCGAGTCCACCTTGAGCCAGCACTTCGCCTTTCCAAAGGAAAGCCCATCGACTCGCTTCAATGTTCTTTAAAACCGTGCTTGTTGGATGTGTTGTTTACTGTTTTCTATTGTTTACTTCATGAGAATGACTAGACTATCCGTTTGAGTTTACTGCAGGTGCCAAAACATTGAGGTTAATCTCCACTTTCCATAACCCTTTGTTGTGGCTTTGTACGTTTGTTGTACTAATTTGTGTTGCTGTTTATATCATTTTGACAGGGAGTTTATGTGGAAACGTCATTTGCCTATCATGCGGACGATACTTGTCAGCAGAGCAATGAAAAAGTAAAGGAAGAGAGTTATCCAGTTGAAGGACACCCATTAGCCAGATCTGAGACTCTTAACATACTAGAAACAAATGACAATTTTTGTGAAACTCAGGAAAATAACAAAACAAGCTCATCTCACATAACTTCCACTGAATCAGAATCACCTGCCAGATGGGAAGTGTTGCCTGCTAATGGTGTAAGTATGGTTGGTTCGGTTTTGTCAGCTCCTCTTGTTAATGTGAAGGTCGAGACATTGGAGACTGGCCTGGCGAGTCCACACAAGAATGAGCCTGGTATCTCATTAGTTGACAAGATACTAGGGATCAAGACTGAAATGGGAGTTTCTTGGATATCTAATGAAGATGAGCTAGACCATATGTCACTTCGAGAAAGGTTAAAGTTGCTGACTGCGAAGAAGGTTTCTGATTCAGAGGACTCTAGGCCTTCAGAATGTTTGCAAAAAGCTGGGCCACATGGGGAAAAGTGTAAACCTACAGCTTCGGAGAATGCTAAACCTGAAGTCAAAAGTCGCCCACGGAATCGAAAAAAGACTGCAACGTAACTTCTTTCGACTGGGCTATCTTATTCCCATAATATTTTTATAGTCTTATAAATTATGTTTGGCCACTCTCTTCTTTTTTCATGAAATCAATTGCAGGGATTGTGCAGAAACAGCTCTGGAAGAGGATGCTCCTGGACTTCTACAGGTACCATATTCGTCTTCCATGATGTTCAATTGATGAAATAGTATTGTGACCCATATTTAATTTTCAGTTTATCTCGCAGGTTCTTGTTGAGAAAGGGATACTTTTAGATGAAATTAAGTTGTATGGTGGCATGGAAAGTGAAGATGCTCTGGATAGCTCCTTCGATGAAAATAGCTTTGAAGATCTTCAGGGTGTAATTTCAAAGGTTTGCATGAATAGATAACTATATCGTCTGCTTTGAGGCATCATATTTTGTCCCCTCTGCTTTTTCTATATGTTTTTACATGTTCTTGCCTCTTGAATAATAGTTTTATTAATTTGTTATAAGAGAATTAGGATAAGGTTGGGCTGTTTCGTACTATCAAGGTCCCTGCGCCTAGTCCTTGATTTTTGCCATTAGTCATTTATATTCATATCCGTTTAACTTGGACCTTTTCAGCTTTTTGCTCAGCGCGAAACTTTATTTAAATTCGCCCCACTACGATGTGGAAAGGGATCAAAAGCTGCTAATTATTGCTTATCTTGTTTAATTTCATTAGTTGAGCAGGTAAGATACTTCTTTAAAGATCTTACTTCTCTAGTTAGGAAACTTCAATATTTGTTTGTTATCCGATCTTTCAGCTTTAAATTTTTAACTAAAAATTCTTTAGTTTTGCTTGATATCAAAATTTACTTGTATGTTGCAGTCGCGCTATCTTCAGTTCCGTAAGTGGCCTGTTGAATGGGGATGGTGTCGAGACCTACAGTCATTTATATTTGTTTTTGAAAGACATAACAGGTGTAGTACAGAAAACAACAATCTGACTTACCTCATCAGTATTGTCATTTCCAGCGTACCTTTAATTTTTATTTTGGTTATACAACTTATAAAAGAAGAGACGAAGTACTAAGAAAACCTATATTAAAATCCCGATGTAGTAATTGCTACTGTACTTGATATTGGTTACTGCACGAATAATGACTTTATAATTTTTACTAAAATGCAGAATTGTTCTAGAGCGTCCAGAATATGGCTATGCAACATACTTCTTTGAGTTAGTGAACTCTTTACCTGTCGAATGGCAGATAAAACGCCTGGTAACAACAATGAAGCTTACCCACTGTAGCAGAGCCACCATCATCGAGAACAAATCATTGTTGGTAATACACTAATACCTCTGAGAAATCTCTTCGGCATGACTTTGGTTGACTTGTTTATTAGTTTTTTCTTCGTGAGATGATTATTTGGACCAGTCTATATAGAGTCCTTCCATCTAGACGGACCAGTCAATGGTGCTAGTCAAGCAGTCCAAGACTGATGTACATGCTCCCAAATGCATGTGGCTGGTATCATTTGGCGGTTCTATCTTTATCATAGCTGTTCTGTTCATATGCTTCTTTTGCTCTACAAATTTTCTAATCTTAGAATCTGGTATCTATGTGTTTAAAATCTGAATTTTACCATTGATTTTCATGACCATGCTGGTTGGTATTAGGTTGGCAAAGATTTATCAGAGGGAGAAGCAAGGGTACTCGAGGAATATGGTTGGATACCAAATAGTGGGTTGGGATCAATGCTCAACTATTGCGACAGGGTTGTTCATGACAAGAGTAATGAGAGGGATGGCTCCGAGTGGAGGAATAAGATTGGGAAGTTGCTCATGGATGGCCTTAAAGGAGGAACCATTGTGTTGAGTAATCTTCCGAAAAAGCTCATGGGGTACGACAGCACAACATCAAACTCACAGGTCAAGCAGGAGCTTTGAAATGTGGCTGATCTCCGTTCTCTTAAGTACTAAAGTGACATGTCCCTAGTCCGTAGTGTAAAATTTCAGTTTTTACTTAAAAATTGCACTGTGGGGAAGTAAATATTTTAAGAGTAATTTCTACAGACTACTGATATTGAACTGTAATAGTATTCCACCTAGAAAACTGTAAAGCTAACAACCAACCTCTGCCCAGCAGATTCTTCTGTTTGTCCTGTAGTTTTTTTAGCATTTCCTTTAGAACAAATCATGAAAGTTGAACATGCATATATTTGTACAGACTTGTTTCTTTAGAAACAATTTCATAGAGCAAATATGGGGACTCCATCAAGCTTTTTCTCAGTAATGGTTTTATTTCTGTTTATTTTTTTTGTGTTCTCATTTTCTTTGGGAATGTCAAGTTCAATTCATGGCAACTTTCTTCATTGCCTTGACCAAAGTTCTCCAACTTATGTACCAGTCTATACCCCAAACAATTCAAATTATTTGTCTGTCTTGAAATCCACCATACAAAACCTCAAGTTCATATCATCCACTACTCCAAAACCACATCTAATCATTGCACCTCTGCATCAATCCCATGTTCAAGCAATTGTAGTTTGTTCTAGAAGACATGGATTTCAAATCAAAGTTCGAAGTGGAGGTCATGACTATGAAGGCCTATCTTATGTATCCGATGTGCCATTCCTTATCGTTGATATGTTCAATCTTAGATCTATTACTGTTGATGCAGAAGATCGTACTGCATGGGTCCAGTCTGGTGCATTGCTGGGTGAACTTTATTACAGAATTGCGGAACAAAGTCCTGTTCTTGGTTTTCCTGCAGGAGTTTGCCCTACTGTAGGTGCAGGTGGATACTTTAGTGGAGGTGGGTACGGTGCCATGTTAAGGAAATATGGCCTTGCAGCTGATAACGTTATCGATGCTCGATTAGTAGATGTTCATGGAAGAATTCTCAGCAGAGAGTCCATGGGAGAAGACTTGTTTTGGGCTATTCGTGGAGGCGGTGGAGGGAACTTCGGAATCATTCTTTCGTGGAAGATCAGATTGGTTGATGTGCCACCAGTTGTAACTGTTTTTACAATCAGCAAAACCTTGGAACAAGGTGCAACTTCGATTGTCCATAAATGGCAAGAAATTGCACATAAACTCCCCCATGACCTCTTCATAAGAGTTCTCATAAAACCAGTAAGTTCTACTCAGAAAATGGAGAAAACAATCCAAGTTTCATTCAACTCTTTATTTCTTGGAGATGCTGAGAAGCTTATAATTTTGATGAAAGAGCGGTTTCCTGAGCTTGGTTTGGAGAGGAAAGATTGTATCGAAACGAGTTGGATTCGCTCGACGCTTTACTTTGCAAATTATCTAGGCGAAGAATCTCTAGATATTTTACTGAATATGACTCAAGCTAAAGAGTTCTCCAAGGGAAAATCTGATTATGTGAAAGAACCCATTCCACAAGTTGGATTACAAGGGATATGGAAAAGACTATTACTAGAAGAAGAATCATCGTTGACATTCACTCCTTATGGTGGAAGAATGAATGAGATTTCAGAATATGAAATTCCATTTCCACATAGAGATGGCACATTATTTCAGATCATGTACAAAGTGTCTTGGAAAGAAGCACCACGGTTCGCGAAACAAACGAATTGGATTAGAGAACTATACAATTACATGGCTCCATATGTTACCAATAATCCGCGACAAGCATATGTCAACTATAGAGACCTTGATTTAGGCCGAAGCAAAAATGGAACAACAAATTACTTCAGAGGTAGAGCTTGGGGAACAAAGTACTTCAAGAACAATTATGAAAGATTAGTCTACGTGAAAAGTAAGTATGATCCGTGTAACTTCTTTAGAAATGAACAAAGTATTCCAACTGTTTCATTGCCACAGCCGCACACCAGAGAAGCTGCGGTTGGTTACATATGAATAATCCATGGGCTCTTGGATCGATCATCTCCATATGGGACCGATAGGAACAAAATCATGTTCAACTAACTAAGCACCCCTCCTGATCCAAACCATTTCTATTCTCTCTATCTATCTTTTGGTATGTTTTATGCCTTTAGGGATCTTACTCAGCACTAGAAAACAAAAATTAGTACCTAAATCTGTACCTACTAATGGGTTATCTACCTATTTAAGGTAGAAACAGAATCTAGTCAGTCATATTCAGAACAAATTTCAATGTTTCAGGGTAGTAGGTAACTAGGTACTTGTTTTTGTTGCTTCCAATACTAGTTTTAAGTTTTGCTTTATAATAATTCTGCTCAGGGGTTATATGATATTCGCTAGTACTTGTTTTCTCTTTTTTTAAGAACGCTTGAAATTCATATACTATTGCCTTTTTTGAGTTCAATAGAGTGTTGTTATGGTCTGATGGGTGTAAAGCTTGTTTGTCTATTTGAGAATTGTTACAGAGATTTTGCCATTTACATTTCATGTTGTTGTTATGTGTGGTCACGCGGCGGGGGCTCGATCTTTCATTGTAAGCAGGAGAGCAACAATAGATAAATATAGATTAAACATTACGATAACAGAATCAATTATAGTTTAGATACATATTATGTAAGGGCATCTTAGAGAGCGCCAAGTTTAGATTTTATGCTAGCTATAACTGCTTCATCAACTAGGAAATTCTGAGCCAAAATGCCATTAGGAATCGCAGGGCTCGAAACAAAGATAGTGCTAAGGATGACAGTCCCAGGCAAATGGCTATTGAAAGCAGTCATAGTAGTGGCCTTCCCCAGCCCGACGTTCTTCTGAAAATGGACAAGTCCCTTAGGAACCACAAACATCTCTCCAGCTTTCAAAACTTTGGAGTAAAAAACACTTTTAGTACTTATGAACCCAACAAGTACTTCTCCCTTTATGACAAATCCAGTTTCAGATGCTCGAGGGTGTGTATGAAGTGGGATAGTTCCATTAGGTGCAAAGTCAATTCGGCTCATTGAAAGTCCAAGGGTGTTTAACCCAGGGAAGGAACGAACATTTCCCGTTGACGTGCCAATGCCAAAAATATTGTCGGTGTCAGCTTCGTTCATCAAACCACTAAAGAAGAAATCACTCGATGATACCTCCGTGTCTGGTTTACACGAGAACCCATTTACGGACGTTGCAGCATTTAGATCAGCAACACAAAAGTCTTGTAGCTCATCAGGGTCAGAAAAGCATGGTGAAATGGTGACAACCAGAGAGAAAATAACGAAAAAGATGGCCGGTGAATTGATTTTTGTAGTCATGCCTTTCTTTGTTCAAGTCTGAGCTAGGTAGTTCAGATGTGTTTTTGTGTTGTAAATACAAGGAGGATCCTGTTGGCTTATATACTGTAGTATGTATGCTCAGTTAGGAACTGGTCCAATAGGTTGGATCGGGTTTGACATATTATCTCTTGCTGTAAGAATTATGCATACTGATCAGGGCATGAAGACAACAATGAAATACTATAATAAAATTTAAAACTGAATGCATATTTGCCATTTGGCTTAATGGAATTATATTTTAAACTTAGATGCCTGCCTGTCTGCCTGCCAGCCAGAATAGATTCGTGTAAAACTTGGTCAACTGAAGCATAAAATTCATCGAAACTCAAACTAGGAAATTATTTCATGAATAGAAGTATAGAACAGTGGGATGTCAATAAGTTATGTCATCAACTTGGAAGTTCTTAAACAAATTTCGTTGCTCGTTTTTTTTTTTGGAACCGGAATATTATTAAAATAAACTAACTGATATAAAATGGGATATTTTTCCTGCTATACAATCAGAAGGAGTTTGGTCCCATATTTAATGTACATTAGATTTCCTAGTTAGTTTTACGAGAGCATCTGCTTCTTTATTAGAGTTACGGGGAACAAATTTATATAGATGTTTTTTGATTATCGTTAAGCCGTAAATACAATCCATTATGATAGAAAACTACAACCATTCGATATTAGGAGATTCTCCATTAATAGCTTACACTAATGAGAGATTATGCGAGATGAAAAATGCGTATGATATTAGCTTTGAGCAGCCCCATTTTATAGCCTGAAGAAGAGTCGTAGCTTCTGCTTCAACTACTGAACTTGTCCTGATTGTCCATCATTTGGAAGCATTGAAATCTCCATTTGTTCTGCAACTGATGACTCCACATCCTGCAATTGAGGAACCTTTCCCCACATAAGCACCAACAAAAATTAGTTCACAATTTTGATTTTCAGCTAAATCAATAAAAGATAGCAAATGCTTTGTATTACAGTCGACGTTAGAGCAAGGGCTATGGGTAGAATGTTCTCTATCAAAGTGAAGGAGTTTCATCCAAAAAGAGCTAATTAAACTCTACTATGGGTAGAGAGGACTGAGTTCCCCCCACAAAAAAACTATCACCCACTCCTTCAATCGAAGGAGTGCTCGGCATCCTTCATTGGACGGGTGATCTTCAGTCGTCTGGGACACACGAGTGATCTTTTTCCATCTGGGTATTCAATCCAATATTAAACTCTTAAAACGCGGGTCCTGTCAACGTTTTTAATATTAAAAAACTAAATAAACTCCCGAAACGGGAGATCTTTCCAAATAACTTGAATATGATCTTGTCTTAGATTCCCAATGATAATTCTACACCTAGATTTCCAAATCTTCCATAAAATGATAACTCAAAGAAGATAGATGTCATTCATTTTCTTAGTTATTTTATGTTCAAACCAATTCATAATCCAATCTCTAAGACAAGGAAAATCAGGGATAACACCTAGAACTTGAAGACAGACTGCAAACCATATTGCTCTTGTAAAAGAGTAATGGAAAAAGAGGTGATCAAAAGTTTCTGCAGAAGAACCACACACATTGGACACATGTTGTCAGCAACAACATCAAATTTTAATATATATGTTTTCAAAGGTAAGATATTCTGCAGCCATTTCCATGAGAAATTTTTTGAACTTTGGAAGAATGTCCAAATGCCACATTCTTAGCCACTGCTTTTGATTTGGTTGAGAAATTAAAACTTGATTCTACAAAAGAGATTTATAAGTAGCTTTAGTAGAGAACATGCCAGAAATAGTTAATGACCATCTCATAGTATTAGTACCATTAGTTGGGAGTCTAATGTTATGTATAAGCTCCATTTGATCTGCTGTAAATAGTTCATTTGAAGTATAATCTTCCAACTCATTAGTATAAGGATTGATAAGCTGAGAGACATGGGCATAATCTTGTAAATGATAATCAGTAGGTCTGTTAAAAATGTGCAAGTCTGAGTCAATCCACCTATCCTGCCAAATACTTATGTCTTCCCCAGAAGTTGTTTCCCATATATGATACTTTCTAACTATCTCTAGCCTGTTTCAATCCTTTACAAATCCCGATACCTTTTTTTATGAGAACAAACATGTAAAGGTTTTTGTTTCAGAAAATACTTAGCCTTTATAACTTTTACCCATTGATCATTAGGCTTATTTACAAGTCTCCAGGCCATTCTTGTAAGTAAATCCAGGTTAAATTTGGCTAAGTTTTTAAAACTTAGGCTTCCAAATCTTTTAGGGACACACAAAGATTTCCAAGCTTTAGGATTCAATCCCCTGTGTTTAGGTTTATGGCCCCACCAATATCTACCTCGGATAGTGTTCAACTGTTTTATTGTAGATGCAGTTAAAGGAAAACATGACATTTGATACATAACAACAAAATTAAGAACAACTTGAATTTAAACAACTCTACCAGCTTGAGGAATTAATTTTTCCTTCCATCCATCTAGCTTCTTATGCATTTTATCTATGAGGGGTTGAAAACTAGACACTTTTGATCTATTAAGAAAAAGAGGAATACCAAGATATCTATCTGTTAATTTCATATCAAGCATTTGAAGAAGACTATCTATTGCAGTTTACCTTTTTCTTGGAATCTTAGGATTGAAAGCTATACTACTCTTTATATGATTTATAATCCTGAACATGTTTCATTTTATTATTTTTAACTTTCAAAAATAAAAGAACATTATCAGTAAAAAAACATGTGTGAAATAGATGGACCATTTCTAGCAGGTTTAAGTCAAATTTTTATTTTCAACATTAATGAGAAGTCGAGACAAAGCATCCATACATATTATAAAAATATAAGGAGATAAGCTATCTCCTTGCCGTAACCCCCTAGTTGGAGTAAATGTCATACAAAGAGTACCATTTAAAAGCAAAGATATAGATGGAGTGCTAATGCAATAAAGAGTAATGTTATACCATTTAGATTCAAAACCAAGTTGAAGAAAACTATCTTTAATAAAACTCCACTCTATACGATCAAAAGCTTTAGACATGTCTAATTTGATTGCCAAATCTCCTACTCTGTCTTTCCTTTTTTTGTGGTATCTATCAATTCATGTGCTATAACTATTTTATCTTCGATACATCTGTTTAGGACAAATGCTGCCTAATATGGAGATATTATTTTAGATATGATGGGTTTCATAAGATTTACCATTAGTTTAGAAATTATTTTGTAAGAAGAGTTACATAAACTAATTGGTCTAAAATCAGCAGGTGTCGAGGGACATTCAATCTTAGGAACTAGAGTTTTGATAAGTAAAATTCATCCTAGTATCAAAAGATTGTATTCTAAAAAATTATTCTACAAGATCTACAGTTTCAGATTCTACAATGTCCTAAGAATTTTTATAGAAACCTACCTGAAATCCATTAGCGCATGGGGCCTTCCATGAAGGTAATTGAGCTATAATAGCTCTAATTTCCTGCACATCAGGTATTTTTAACAAATTGATATTAACTTCAACAATAATATATGGACTATTAAGATTAAGCAACTCCGTATCTTTAGCGGGGTTGGAAGTCGCTGAAATATGTTGAGAATGACCATTTTAGCATATGTTCAAGTTGAGACCTTTCCTTACACCAAATACTTAGATAATTCTATAAAAATTCAATATGATTTCTACGTTTACGAAAATTGGCCCTAGCATGAAAATATTTAGTATTACGATCCCCATAAAAAAAATAATTATATCTAGATATTTGTCTAGCATGCTGGTTATTCACATCATACCAGTAAGATAGATCAGTTTTCAAATGTTGATATTAAGGTGTTATTTCAGCTTGAACATTAGAATTTACTAAACCTTGCATTTGATGCTTGAGTTGTCTAATTCTACTTTGAATACTTCCAAAAGTTATTTTACTCCAATCTTCTAAAGCATGCTGTGTGACCCTAAGGTTACTAGAAAGCATGTTATTGTCATTAAGGAAATTGTATGACTGCCAAGCTTTAGCAACCATATTATGAAATTTAGCATGAGCATACAAATATTCAAAAACTCTAAAAAATCTCCTAACCAAAATTATTATCGTTGCTCGTTTGGGATATCCTTTTACTCTATATAAAACCATCAACTCTACTTTTCTTTTCCCTTATTAAGTTATAAATTCTTTTTATGTTATTACCTATCCCACTAACAGCTCCGTCCTAGTTATCCTTTTACTCTATATAAAACCACCAAACCTACTTTTTTTTCTCCTTTATTAAGTTACAAATTCTCTTTATATTATTATCTACCCCACTGAGAGCTCCGTCCTAGTAATCCTTTTACCCTATATAAAACCATTAACTCTACTGTTCTTTGAGTCTAAATATGTGCATGCTCCTCTAAAGAGTGTATATTTGACATGTCCATTTGATTGGTTGATTTAGTTAACTGATGGTCCCATTATCCTTAATGTTTAGAATCTCGACCCTCGTTATATAACTCCCTAGATTAAATCAATGGTGGAGATTAAAATGTTACGTGCACACTCGTCTTATTAAGTTAAAATTTTCTTTTTATGTTATTTCCATCTCCACTCCTCTCACTCTAGCTAGACCGTTTTCCCAGTACTCCACTATGAAACCTCGAAAAAGGTGTATTTGTTCTCTCAAGCTAGCCCTTCCCCATTCTCTTCTCCAAGGATTTTCTCAACTGGGTTTTAACTGGGAAGATTAAAGAAGACTAATATACCAAGCTGCTATTTATAATGGGTTTACTCCTTCTTTTACTCTTTGCTACTTTATCATCATCAGTTGTTACTGCTGATGATGGTAAGTGATTCTCCACTTCTCATTTTTCTATTTCTTGTGTTCAATTTTCTTGGTTGGTTTACCTGTTTGTGTAGTTCAATGGGTTTTAACTTATATTTTGTTATAAATGACGCATTTTTTGATATTTTATAACACAAAAGGGTTTCTCCCCAATCTACATTTCATACTCCTTTGCAACTTATTCACATCCTTTAAGTGATTTTTGTGTTTTTTTAAGGATTTAAACCAAGTATTATTACAGTTTTAGTGAACATTAATCATTTACAAACAAAGTTTTAGTGAACATTAATCATTTACAATTAAAGTGTGATTGGGATTAATGAAAGGAACGTCTTAGTGTAATTGTGTCCTATATGTATTCATATGCATCCGTTTACACCCTTACTAATAAGTGACAATTATTAAACTAAAAAAAAATAAAAAAAATTATCGTAGCATGTGACCCTTTCCCTCTCTCACATGTGATGTTAAATTACTCTCACATATGACCTTACTGATTTATGTATTTTTTTACTTAGTGATATAATTTATTTATTTACCCTTATTTAATTTTAAGGTATTGTTATCGGAGGTATCAAACTAAGGGCAATTCTGAAACCGAATTTTATAGCTTTTCTTTTGTTATTGTAGGCCCAGGTGAAATTCTATTTTTTTTTGTGAACCAACAAGTTCGGTCGTGTTGCGTCATGAATATGCGAAGTTCCCTTTATAATAGTTACAGATAGATGTAAAAATAGATCTGGTGAAAGGATTCGATAAGAGGAAGGTTGAAATAAATATCCTCTAAAAAGCGTATGTTTATGTTGAAACTTGGAAGTCTATGTAACAAAAAACTAAAGAAATTTCCAGAATATAGAAAATGCAATACAACTGCCATTTATGTTCAAATGACAAAAATACCCCTTATAACAATGTTGTGCTATTGGTGTTATGTTTATATCATTAAAGATGAGAAAGGTAGCTTCTTCTAATGCTGCACTTGTCTATATTCTATCTGCATATACTCTACATGCACTGACCAGCTCAGTCGGTTTGCACGCGAATGGTCCCTCTCCATGTCTCAGAAAAACTTGCATAAAATCCAATGACCGATACAATCCTAACTGTTATTATATAGCCTTTCTACACTTTTAAAGATTATGGATAATACAAAACTTTTCTTGTTTTAGGGTAAAATGTTTGTTGATTAATACATACTATACATGTTTGTTCATGCTATCTACCCTATTTAATTCAATTTTATTGGTGGAGAGCACATGTTAGACAATTATGTCAGTTTGGAGTTTTTTCACTTTCAATATTATTAATGCATGATTTTGGTGTGTAAAAAGCTCTTGAATTTGAGGTTAAATCATTTGTGAATTATTTTTGCTCATACCCATACTTCACTAAAAGGAACATTTTGATGATGGGTAAAGTAGGACCGAAGTTGTAGTTTGAAACAAAACTAAAGTGATTCAAATGATATTATAGAAAATAAACTTGTAGTTTTTGTCCATAATACAATAGACTTTTTTTTTAATAAGAAAAAGAGACTACCGAAGTAGAAGCTCAGCAAATAGGGTTTTGGCATGCAGAGCTAGAACTAGCCTTATGCAAGACCTTGAAATAACCAGACACATAACTGGTACTGTCAAGAAGACTTACGAAAAGGGGGGACTGAAGTAAACACAACAGTCTAAGCTCTTCCCAACTTAAATTACCCTAATTGTCATTGTTTTCCACCAGGATGACAAGATTAAAAGCAAAGTATTTTGACTACGTTGAAATTTGGCAAGATTTCTTAAGAAAAATAGTAATTTCTTCAATATTACCATCATTCATCGGATGGTATCCTAGATTGAATATTCCTTGTAGTAGAAATATTGTGTTTCCCAGAGTTGCTCATCTTTAGCAGTAAAATCAATATTAGTTGAATGCAACTCTTTAGCCCAACCAATAGCCAGCCCATCTCTGGCACGATTATTGCTACATCCATAGATTCAGAAGGTCCTTGCTCCAATGCAGTTTCTTGAGAAGGATATAACAAACAAAGTAAAGTTAGTACAAGTGATATCATGTTGGGTAGCATTGCTTCCCGAGTTAACAAAATTGTCTAATAATAAAATGCTAATGTTTATTCCAAACTTTTGTTTGTGTTGAATTGTTATTCTATCCATGTTTCCCCTATCAATCCTTTAATAATATAGGTTGTTGAGAATATGATTCTGATTATTCATAACTCTATCAAAGGTACCAAGGTGCTGTTTAATATTATTAGCAGTAGAGACTGCAGAATGAGTAATTTCCTTGAAGACAAGATCACATCTATCTTTCCAAATGAACCAATAAGTAATAGCATAGACTGAAATCCAGCTTCTGAATTGAATTCTTTGAGTAAACCAAGAATTGAGCCATTCATAAAAGGAAGAAAAACCTTCAAAGATTTGGTGGTTCACACCAACCAGTTGGACCCAAAAAGAAGCAGCAGAAGGACAAAACATGGTAGAATGGGTGATATCTTCAGCAACATATTTGCACATGTTGCATACAAGGTCAATATAGCTGAGGATGATGGAAATCTTAGCATTTGTGGGGAAAATACCCTGAGCATATTTCTAGATAAACATTTGGAAGGGTAAGTATCCATTTTCCAAATTTCTTTCCAAACAGAGTTTGGAACATCATCCTTGTATTCCTGTATCTTTTTGTTATACAGGGGCTTAAAAGTGAAGTCCCCTATGTTATTCAAACTCAGGTTAAAAAATCTTCTTCAAGAATATTGAAATGGGTAGCATAAATATCAGTTTGATCCTCAATGGAGAACCATATAGATATGATGTCAGAATCCCACTCTCCTAGGTTGTTGATTAATTGATTAGCATAGCTCAAAATGTGGGGACACAGGGAAGGTTTTTCCAGAGTGGAATCCTTGTCAGAGATCTATCTATCTGCCTATATGTGAATCTTGTGACCAATTCCCACTTTCCATTTATGGTAATTTTGAATGTTTTCCACCCCTTTAAGAATGTCTTTCCATATCCAAGAATCAGTTCTCTTTGGTTTAGTATCCATTCTAATAACTGCATGATAACCATAGTGTTTGGCTTTCATTATGGAGGAAAGAAGAGAATCTGGTTCTTTGATGAGCCTCCACACTATTTTAGTGATCATAACATTGTCGAAGAATTCTAAATTTCTAAAACCCAAACCTCAAGTCTTTTGGCTTACACACAGAGTCCAAAGCAACGTAATAAAGCCCCTTTGGTTTCTTTAGGTCCTTCTTCCAAAAGAAGTCTCTTTGGATTTTTTCTTCCAGGTCCTTACAGGTCTTCTTAGGCGACTTGAAACAATTCATCTGGAAAGTACTGGAAGTAGAAGTAACACTAGTAATCATAGTTGCTCTACCAGTAAGAGTAAGAGATTCGTTTTTCCACCAAGCTAGCTTGAATTTGAGATTGTCAATGCATGGTTGGAATGCTCGAATTTTACTCTTATTGGTAAAGAGATAAGATTCCAGATACTTTTCTATGGTATTAATCATTTGAACTTTCATGAAAGAACTTATATTCCCAGCAATAGAAGGAGCAATGTTTTTACTGAAGAAATGCCATATTTGAGAAATTTATCATTTGGAAAGAAGTAAAGATGAATTGATTAAATATTTCCACCATATTTTTGCTTTCTTCCATGTTGGCTTTACAGAAGACCATGCAATCATCAACAAACAGAAGGTGACTAATAGAAGGAGCTATAAAACAAATTTGAGTACCATGGATCAAAACCAAACTTTCATATATAAAAAGCTCCTAAAGAGATTCCATACAAAAGAGAAAGAGGTAAGGGGAAAGAGGATCTCCTTGCCTTAGACCTCTTAAGGGGATGAAGAATTTTCTAGGGACACCATTAACCAGAACATCAAAATTGGTTGTGAAGATGCACTAATGAATGGGATTGCACCATTTATCACCAAAACCTATGCTAAACATAATGACAAGAAGGAATTTCCAATCCACTATATCAAAGGCTTTAGCCGTATCAACTTTTATACCCATAACACTATTCCCACCTTTCATGCTTTCCTTAATGTTCATGTAGTGGATGAGCTCATGAACTATAGTTATGTTGTTAAATATTTGCCTACCATAGATGAAGGCAGATTGGAAATGGGATATGAGTTTTGGGAGAAGAGGTTCTAATCTTTGGCCAAGAAGTTTATAAATGATTTTGTAGGTAGTGTTACATGAATATGGGTCTGTAATGAGAGGGGGAAGAAGGATAATCAATTTTTGGTATTAGGGATATGAAGGTGGAGTTCATTTTTTTTAAGGATAAAACTAGAGGTAAAGAAGTTTTGGACCATTTTGACAATGTTCTCCCCCACAATATTCCAGTTAGCCTGGAAGAAGTTGGGTGGAAGCCATTAGGACATGAAGCCTTATCTCCTTCCATACTGAAAATGACATTCTGATTTCCAAGGCACCAGGAATAACCGAGAGGTTATCATTTTCAGAGGTAGAAACAGTACTAGGAATTAGGTTTAGGATGTTCTGATTCAGGAATATAGGCTCAATTGTTGCCATCTTCTCAAAATGCTCAGAGAAACATTCTAAAACCTTCTTAACCTCAGTAACCCATACCCCCTTCTCATCCTTGATAACAACGATTTATTTCTTCTCATCTTTTTTTTTTGGCAGAATGATGAAATTTTTTGGTGTTCCTATCACCTAATCTTATGGACTGATCTCTGCTTTTAGTTTTCTATAATTTTCCTAAATGATATACCAGTGCCTCATAGTATTCTTGGCTTTCCTTATAGCGTCCCCTCTATGAAGATCAAATTGGTTTTTGATAATCCAACCAAGTGCTTTCAACTTTCCTCAAGGTTAGACTTGATATTACCATAAACAACTTTATTCCACAATCTGACTTTGGTTTTGACATCTTTAAGTTTTCTAGCTATAATAAAAGCAGAGGAACCGGTATGATCAAGAGACCAACTTTCAACAATAATATCCTTATATTCCTTGTGACCCAACCAAGAATCAAAGAATTTGAAGGGAATATGACCATCCCATTGGGATTGGAATCTAACAAATTGGATTGTGATCAGAACCAACAACATGGAGGTTGCCAATAGTTGAACTGGGGAGCATACAAAGCCAATTTTCAGAGGCAAAACCTCTATCAAGTCTTTGCTCCATAAGCATGGTACCATCCCTTCTGTTGGTCCAAGTGAAAGGACAAACAATATAACCTAGATCAATAAGGTTGAGCTTCTCAATTTTACCATTGAAGATGGTAGCTTCAGAGTAGTCAATAGGGTGTCTACCAAATTTTTCATGCTCATGAAGAACAAAATTAAAGTCCCCCATGATGAGACAAGGTAGGGTATTATCTATAACATTTTTCTCAATCATTTTCCAAGAATTTAGCTTATCCTTAGTAGTGTAAGGGCTGCCATAATAGCCAGTAAACAACCAAGGACTACTATTGACAGGAGTTATTATGACACTAATGTGATTATTAGAAAAGTCTAAGATGAAAACCTGGAGGGAAAATTTCCAAGCTAGAGTTAGACCAACAGTTGTGCCCATAGTACCCATTGGTTCCACAAACCAAAAGTTGGAAACCCCAACCCAGGATAATGCTAAGATTTTGGGATTTTTGTTTGGTCTCAGATAAGAAAAAAAGATCAGGGTTGTATTTGGTTATCACATCATTTAGGTAGCTGCTACTGATCTCCCTACATAATCCTTGACAGTTCCAGGATAAAGTTGTAAAAAATTGTCAGAAATAGAAAATAGTAGGATAAGTGAAAATAAATATACTATAGCCTAACAGGAAATGGGATACATAGCCAGTGGTGAGGTAAGAAAAATTAGGCGAAACATGGAAGTTGAATAAAATAATATTTAAAGTTGCAAGCTAAGTAATTTTTTTTGCCAGAAATAGAGAAATTTACCTCAGAGGTTGGGAGGGAAGTGTTGCCCACAAGTTTGCTAGTAGCTAGGTTTGATTCAACATCTATACCCACATCCTGCTCCATGATGTTTGGATAAATGTTGAGAGAGGAGTATTCCTTAGCTTTTTTGTGGTTGGATATCATAACTTCCCACCTTTCACTTTTCATCTTAGGATCAACAGAAGGATGGCCTTTGGAGATTCTGCTTTGTTGGATTCCATCTCAAGTCTTCTTTTAGCCCACATAGATCTTTTCTGTGAGTTTCATGAGCAGTATTCATTTGATCTTGAATCTCAGCAAGAGAGGGTAGTCCGGGTAAGGATTGATGTGATTTTAATTGTGATACTGCAAGTGCACCACTATCGATGAGATAGTATGCGAAATACGGGTCGTTCCACTGAGACTAAATCAATTGCTACTTTTATTTTTAATAAATATCAAACCAAAAAGAATAAGTTCAAAAATATTAAACTAAGAAAATAAAATAATAAAATAATAAAAGAAACCTAGGACTTTAGATTTCACCACTATTATGCTTAAAAGAGTGTTTAACAATTATCTATAATACTTTTCTAATTAACACAATATGATTTAGGACACAGGTAGGCCTAGGATGATAAAACTTTTTAAACGAATTGAATTCTCAAAATACTAATAGTTCATACCATTTAGATGTTGGTCTCTAATTAGAGTATTTATAACGAAAGCAAGCACGAGGACATATGAATAAAACTAGTATGGTTAACGAACGAGAATATAGGATCAAGAAAATGTATTATTGAAAATGAATTAAAGTCTCTAACACACATAATATGGCTTTATCTTTAGCACTAGTGGAGATATTACTCCATTACAAAGAAAAGAAAAGAAAAATAAAGAGAAATAAAAATAAAACTTCTAAACTAAATTACTGCTATAGTGAACTAGAAAATGACCTCTCCATTCTGTCTGTAACTCCTCTGTTTATACACATGATTCCAATGCTGCAATGACTTCATAATGTTCTTATTATCTCAATATTTTATTATTTATTCAATAAGTATATTACATCCATGCATATATATAATAAAATATCCCTCATATGGCAAGTATGTGGATTTCTTAGATGGCTTTTTTATTTCCTTCTTTTATTTATTTTCTTCATTAAACAAAATATCTCTAAATTTCATTTTATCTTAATTAATATCTTACAAATGATGTCGGCATTTTGTTGGCTAGGTTCCGATGCTTCACGGTGCAACATACTATGTCACATCTTTATAGATTACCAATGAATGGTAGCCACACATGCATGCTACAATAGGAAGGATCACTTCAACATATTTGTTATCATTTTCTTCATTTTTACGGGCAAAGTTCCGTATTTTATTCCGTCGAGCTTTAATTCCTAACAACTGAAAAACTAAACAAAAAACATCAAATTTATACAAAATAAATGAGGTTATTTTGCGTTACCTCCCCTTCAAAGATTGCTAATTAAGAAAACCTCCCCTAGATATCGAATATTAGCAAAACCTCATATCGTTAAGTTACCTCCCTAGCTGGCAGATAGATTACACGTAAGCTGTCTACGGGTGGCATAATTTTTATTAAATGTCAAAACTACATTTTCGTAAAAAAAGAATAAGTTTGACACGTGTTGTAGATCCTATTATATATCGAATGGATGAGATTTATGTCAGTGATTGAACGATTATGATTATTTCACTTTTTGATGGTAGCCTATTATGATGACATGTGTTGCCTATCTCTTCAACTACCCCCATAGCCCAGGCCGGAAGATCATTCAAAGACGAAAAAAAATCCCCAAATCGTTCTTGCAGAGAGAGAGATTGTAAGTGAGGAAAAAACCCCAAATCTTTCTCGTTAAAAGTCAGTGTTTAAATCAAAATCCTTAGAGTTTTGTTGAAGAGAAAGACAACTAGGGTTTTTCGGTGGTTCATTTTCGTTGTTTCACGATGAATCTTAACCCTAATCATCGATTGTAAGTTTCTGAAACTTAGGGTTTGTTTTGATTTTTTGGTTCCTTTTAATGATTTTTTTTTTATGATGATGGGTATGCTGTGAATCATGTTGGTTTGAAGTTTCTAGGATTTACTTCATCATGCTCTGGTTTTTTTGTCGATAGATTTTTTTTACCTTTTCAAGGTTTTCGTGATGATAATGAGTATAAAATGATTTGCATTTCGATTCTGTGTAATATTTGGTTTGTTTGTGCTTGATTTAATTCCATTAAGATTGTACATTTTTGGGGTGCTCTGTTATTTTTTTTGGTTACTGTTTATTTAGATTATGATTATGAAGTGTTTGGATATGATTTTTTTACATCCCCAGCGTTTCGTATGGTACAAAAGATTTCTATGTTCATTATGATGGATACTGGCCAAAGGTACAACCTCCTGGTGGGTTTGATGTGTTTGTCTACATAATTGGGAAACAGATTCATTGGCCTAGATATGATGGTGACTTTTTGAACCAATTGGACCTGTTGGAGAGTGTGCATGATTGTATTGAGGAGTTAGATGGTGCTCAATATTTATTTAAGTACTTGGATAAAGGGTTTTTATATGATGTTGAGAATGATGAAGACCTGCTGAAGTTTTGGAATGAGTCAGATCAAGATATACCAAATGAAGTTCATTTGTTCATCACATATAACAAAACACTAAATGTTATCAAAGATGGACAAAATGATGAAGTTGTTGGGAAAAGTACACAACCAAGAGAAGATGTTCCCATTTGTCCACTGCTTGAAGGGTTGTTGACTGAAGAAGACAATGTAGAAGACAATGTAACGGACAATGCACTTTTTCCAAGTCATGAGCCAACTCAGATGCCAACTGAACATCCAAGTGATGAGCCTAGTCATGAGACAACTTAAATGCCAACTGAGCATCCAAGTCATGAACCTAGTCATGAGCCAACTTAGATGCCAATTAAGCATCCTAGTCAGCAGGAAACACCTAAGAAGACTGTATCAAAGAAATATTCACCTACACCCAATAAGAGTGTTAAAGAGCATTATGTTCAGCTAGATGAAGACCGTGAAACTTTGGAAGATCGTTTAGCTGAAGAAGAACTTGATGTACTACCTAAGAGTACAAACTTGGATGAACATAACATACATGAATTGCCAATAGAGGATGACTATCATAGTGGAAATTCATCATGCTCTGAGGATGAAGCAGATTGTGGACAAGAACCTGATACTAACTTGGATGAGAAAGGAGAAGACATTGAGAGGTATCAGGAGTATAAGACAGATCATAACAAATATGATGACATATATGCAGATGTAGAGAGTGAGGAAGTCAAGGAATGGACTTGCGATACCGATGAAATTGAAGTTGGTATGACATGGCCAACAATGTTTCAATACAAATTGTTTCTAATTAGGTTTTGCATTGTCAATGGCTTTAAATTGGTAAATACCAAAGATGACCCAACCAAATTAAAGTGCAGATGTAGAGGCCCAAACTGCCCATTCAGACTATTTGCTAACAGGTAAACCCCACTTTATCTCAATCCATTTGTCTTAACTTATATTTTGGTTTTATGAGATATTTGGCTTTCACTAATCATATTACATTTTGGTTTGTTTTGTTTTGATACAAGCAAGGGGATGGGCATATTATTAAGGTTACCAAGTATGTTGCTAATCACAGATGTGTCAACAGAACTGGTACATGTCTGAACATAATAGAAAACTCTACATGGGTTGCAAGTTTCATTGAGGAAGATATAAGAAAAGATACATACTTACTGCAGCTTAGCAAGATCAAGACTAGATTGCAGGTCAGGTTTGGTGTTATATTAATATATTGGGTTTATTGGAAAGGTAAAACCAAAACCTTAACTGAGTTATATGGTTCTTATGAAGATGAATATGAGTGGTCTTTTGAAGTTATGGATCAAATAAAGAGGAAAAACATTGTCTCCATAGGTGTTGTTGCAACTGATACAAATAAAGATTTCAGTTAATGCTGTCTTGCGTTCAACGCTTATTTAGAGGGGTTTAAGAATGGATGCAGGCCATTTGTAGGTCTAAATGGTTGCTTTCTCAAGGAGAAATATGGTGGGGTGTTGCTTTCTGCAGTGGCAGTTGATGGAAACAATGGTATGTATCCTCTTGCTATTTTATATGTGATGCTGAGAACAAATAAAATTGGTTGTTTTTAAACCTTATAAGGAAATGCTATTAGAGCATCCAGCTCAATTGAATTTCATTAGTGATAGACAAAAGGGGTTAGTTCCAGCATTTCAAGAGGTGTTTCCTACAAATATGCATAAATTCTGTTTTAGACATATGTATGAGAATTTAAGAAAAAATTCAAGGAAACTCATATGAAAAACATTAGAATGGGGTATAACAAAGTCATATAGGAATAATGATCACCATAAGTACATGATTATTATGGAGTCATATAACAAAAAGGCTCATCAGTGGTTAGATATTCCACCATATCAATGAGATAAATCTACATTTGATACAACTTCAAAATGTGAACATGTAACCAACAATTTTTCTGAAAGTTTCAACAATTGGTTATTGGATGTAAGGTCCAAACCTTTACATAGGATTCTTGAAGGGTTTAACTTAAATATGATGGGTTTGATGTTTGATATCAAGATGGTTGCCAAGAAATGGAAAGCTGAGGGGTTAATTTTTTTCCCAAGAGCAGATATGATTATCAAGAATATATTTGATAAGAAGAGGAGATACAAATTGTTTGGTGCAAGTGAATTATGTTGGTGTGTGCAGAACCATGACACATTGGCTAGGTGGGATGTGAATGTGACAGAGAAAACTTGTACTTTTTGTGTACGGGAAATTATTAGACTACCATGTGTGTATGTTGTTGCTTTCCATCTACACCTGGATATCAATAGGTAACTACCGTATATTTTGTTTAACGGTACCTTCATTATATAATTCATTTTGTAGTGAATGCATTTTCACTTGTTACTGGCAGCTTGGTGCATGATTATCACAAAGTGTCATACTATAGAAAAGCTTATGCAGGACAAGTGAACCCATGTGCAAGTGAAGATAACTGGTTTGAGGTAAGTTGATCCAACATAATATTTTTTTTTGTTGGTTAATTTTTGATTATATTCAATTAATGATTGACAACATACTATGGAAGTGAATAGACCTAAGTTCAAAGCAAAGTCAGGTAGACCAGGAACCAAGAGAACTAGGCCAAATGTTGAAGGAGATGAGTCTAACAAGAAGGCAAAAAGATCTTGTAGCCATTGTGGGTCTTTAACACACAATGTGAGGACTTTCCCAGCTAAGAAAATTGGCGCACTACCATCTGTTGTTAATGGAAGGGGTAGAGGGAGGGGCATAGGTGTTGAAACCCCACCAGGACCACCACAAGGAAGAGGAAAAGGGAGAGATGCTGCAATACCACAACCACCACCACAATACAGAGCCACAACTGCACCAACACCACCACCTCAAGAAAGGGAAAGAGCTGCACCACCACCACCACAACCACATGGAAGAGGGTGAGGGAGAGTTGATGCTGCACCTCCACCACCAGGAAGAGGCCTAGGCAGGGGATTTGAGTATTTTTTGTTTGGTACAACAAAAACCACAATAACATTACCACAAGGAAGGGGCAGAAGGAGGTCTGGACCACCACCAATATCAGCTACAAGGTCTGCAACTATTGGTAATTATCAGAGTATGTATAGATCCACGCCTAATGGAATGAGAGAGCATAATAGACCATACTCTCAAGTATTCAAACCACCAATATGGAGGTATTGATTAGCTTGCAGTATCAGGTGTTTTGTTTCATAGCAAACTATGCATGTTACTCTGTTTTTGGGATAAGAACGTTTTTTTGGGTTACATATCAGTTATGAATGCTCTTTTTATTTCAGTACTAGATAATCTATTACATTAGACTTGAAAGTTAAAATCATGTGAATGAAAATACATTTTGGTTAAGATGATCTCCTATTTTTTTGCATTCTCTACAATTGATGCACCTCTGAACCTGACACATATCTCTGTAAAAAGTTCTTCACTAATATCTGAATCAATGATCATTTTCATTGGTTCATCATCAGTGGTTTCATCTGCAGTTTTCTCCTTCTGAGAACACCCTTCACATTTTGTCTTCTTTGTGATTCTGCAGCAGCTTGGTCTAACCATTGAAACTCATCATGTTTTGGTTGATTTAAACACCTTAGAAACCTTCTTCCTTTGTTTGCTTCAGTGTTTTCTTCCCAAACCCTACGTGTCCCATCACATCTTATGCACTTTGAATACATGAATGGATATTTCATGGCTAAATGAGACGATGATTTGTAAATTTGGCAGCTGGATTGACACTACAAACACAAGAATTTGTTAGTGTTTCCTCTTAACTGTAACTTTCATGTTAGTATTACCTCCTCTCTGTAAATATAGTATTTTGAGTTACCCCCTCTAATGGCGGGTATACTTACATTGCAGGTTGAGCTCGATGATGAATCCCCCATCGCAAGAAGAGATAAGTTTTTTTTTCAAAGTTTGATTTACTAACTACACTTCAGTTCAGTTCGTAAGAAGAGAATTTTTTTTTATTCAAAGTTTGATTTCAGTTGTGACCGGTAGAAAGTTCTTATAGACGAAGAAGAGAGTATATTCGACCATTCAACGTTATTTTTTTGGGTAAAATATGACCGTACATAACTTTCTTTCTAGACCGTCCATGTGTGCTAGATTAGATATTTTAAACTGAGCGTATTTTTGGTACTTGGAAAGCCACGTGTATATTTTGTCTAGGTGGACATAGATGGTGAGTCAGCTAAATATGAATTGGATGTAAAAGTTAACGATAAAAGGTTTTTCTAATTTATGATATCTAGGGGAGGTTTTCTTAATTAGCAATCTTTGAAGGGGAGATAACGCAAAATACCCCAAAATAATATAAATTAAGATGTAATTATGCCGTGTTTACACACACTCATCAACAACACCAGAGATTTCTTGATCAACTCCTTTTTGTCCAGCAACTCCTTTGATGTTTAAGGCCTTTTTTCATAGGCGTTATCCTTTTTCCCGTGTTTCATTTGGCAAGCTATAACATCGGGATTTTGAGAATGAATATCTCCCATATCTGGTCCTTGGTGACCATCCAACTCATTTGTGTTGTTCCCCATACAATCTTTCATTGAGCATTTCTGAGATTTATAGCGAACTTTGTAGCAACATCTTTGAAGCATTGGAAGTTTGAGATGTAGTTTGTGTGGAAGGGATGACCATTTTATTGGAGGATTTAACTCTTTCTTCACATAGGGGGCCAGGATGATCAAGAATTCTGCATACCTTGCAAAATTATAGACCATTGAGTGCATAAGCAAACTCCAACCAGTGAGAGATAGTTGGAGTTTTATACACATCCACACCATATTTCAGAGCTCTAGTGATATCAAGATCCAACAAAAATTCCATATTCTTCTCCTCATTGCCCCTACCATAAGGTTTCTGATAAGTGCTTAATTTACATGCTTATAGTGTCAATTTCACACTTGTTTTAGTTAGATTTCTTACATATTACCTTGTATTACTCTTGTTTTTTATTTTATTTATTTCTTTAGGTAAATCATCCAAAAATCAGTATAATTATGTTTAAAAGGGCTCAGAAGAGAGAAGAGTACAGTTTTTAATGAAAATACAGAAGCATTTATGGCTAGGAAATCATCAAAACCTAGCCGTAGACAAGATAAAGTGTTAAATCAAGAAAGTCAGACTCACACACGGTTAGGAAATCACTCTTAACCTATCCGTAAAATGTGATAAAATATATAAAGATTTTGAAGACACCAACCTAAATAGGACGAAGCTATGAAGCCAACGCAAAAATAATGAGGTCAATCGGATGTCGGATGAAGGAATTATGGCCAAAACAGTGAAGGAAGAAAGTAAAACTCAGGCTCAGTTACGGCCAGGAAATGCTTAGCTCGATCCAGCTGTAACTGACCCTGAAAATCACCTAAAAGTTCATATTTAGATACATATAGGCCGTGGGGATAATTCCTAGTACTTGGTACGTCTATGGACTTCTAAAACGAGTAAAACACGGTCCCCGTAGGATTCCATACCCTAGAACGCAAGGAAACTTAGTTATAATGGGATTCTAAACCCTAGAAGGAGAGAATACTTGAGGGCCAAACATTGAAGGCTATAAAATAATACATCTAAGGCTCAAACAAGATATATTTTTTAAGTAATCTCTTATCTTCTACCTATCTATCACATCTTCTACATCAAAAACCTAGGGTTTTCTCCTTAGAGGGAAACCATTCTTCTACTTTGTATATTTTCTATTGGTTTTAGTAAATCCATGATTATGTAACTTTGTTTTATTATTTGGGGACGTAGTTGGAAGTCCTAGACATATAAATCAATCTGGTTGGTTAGCTTTAAAGTTAATGATCTCTTTTATCGCTTCTGTTCTACTGTTTATATCGCCATGTATGATTGAAGACTTGCTCGTTTAAGTTGCAAATTGAATGATCATGTGTTCATATCTAAAGCTAGACTAGGGTTTGCGATTCAGAATTGTCGAAGAACTCTAATCACAAGTAGCATAACATAGTTGTTAACGACGGGATGTTGCCATGCGGTTATGTGTATAAGCTTAACCTAGGTTAAATACGTGTGGCTCTTGCGCCAGATTGCTTAGAATAACCTTACTCACGAAGACTATTGCTTTCATTGGGTTAAACTTGAGTGGCTCTTGCGCCAAGTTATTTATTGAGAAGGATTCAAAGAGTGGCTCTTGCGTCTTTGATGATACAAGAAGTTTTTCCGGAGTAAGCCTGCGATAGGATACATTAGGGTTATTGGTATGAGAATGATTGAATGTTAACTCGAATCGATTTGCGAGCAGGTTTGGTGATAAAAGATGACGCCTCTAATCAATATTTTCTCACATTGATCTCAACCTTTATTTACTTTGCTTAAATTAGGATAATTTAGATTAGTAATTCTACAACCCCCTTTGGTTACATAAAAAGTTGAAAACAAATAATAATTCACAGATCCTCATGGGAACGATCCTTACTACCACTTTATTACTTATTAGTATTAGTAGGAAATTTATGAATTAATTTGTTGCACGTATGACACGCTTCAGTTTCTTTGAGTCTTGTAATATTCCAGCAAGTCTTAGGATGTTTCTCAGATCAGGGATGATATGTTTAGGGATCCTCTTGACCAGCAACCAAGTTTTGATAAAGTAGAAATTGGCTTCATCGATAAATTCAGGGCCAGATGGAGGAACTTCTATGAGAAAAATAAGTTTACCTAAAATGCCTCTAGTCCCTCCCTGTCTAAAGATTTTATAGTCCACTATGCTGCCGAGCTTAATAGAGTAATAGTTCCCTCACTTGTTCCATAAATCAACCTCAACATCTCTTGCTGCATATTTACCAATGAAAGTCCACTTCCAGTCTATTTCTCGTTTGGGTAAAATGTTTTCAGATTGACAAAGACTTTTGAAAACAAATCCTCGGGAATATTGATGAAGGAATTCATCTGGCTGACAATTTTTTCTATGGTTTCTTCAGGTTTAGATTTGGTAGTGGAAGCCATAAAGAAGAACACTAATATGATAAAAAAAAATCACTAAAGAAATGGTGATAATAAGTGTTCTTCTCGTCAGTCTAAGGTTCGTTTTAATTTGAATTCTTTGATTTGCTTGGTTAGTTAGATGACGGTACATCACGAGTTTGCCTGAATGAGAAGATAAAGTAGCTAGAAACATTAGAAGAGTACTACTATTAATCCAACCAATAAGAGCGAGCCAACACAACCCTATATCAGCGAGCTTAGGCCTCTCGGGAGGACCCCATGATCCGACACAATTGAGAAGAAGATATGGATATTTTAGCGGGGGCTACCAGCAATGACTTGTGGAAGTGCCTGCAAGTACAAAGACAAACAAAAAAGTGTAGAGTAACATTCATAAATGTACGAAAATAGCAGAATGTTGGTCTCAAATATTTCACACAAGTGGAGATTTGATTTTTATGGCTGTCAGCTGCAAAATCAACCCCATGAGAGATATGGGAAACCAGCCCTTCCAGCGAGAATCATTTTGGTAAATTGGGCCATTTGTCATTTCTATTAACCCACATTGGGAAACAATTTCATTAATTCTCTCTAATAAGCAAAGGGTGGTAGATAGATGTCCTTCAGCCCCCATATTATAAAGCAATTAATGCAAAACCATCTTCTTTCATCTTCCATTTGAGAGCTAGAGACTCTTCAACCCCAAATAAAATTTTCTCTTGAAGAAATTCCTAGACTCATCCTCCCATCAGAATGCCAAAAATATTTTATGATGATGAAAGAGTGGTCTATGAAACTCCTGAAATTTTGGAAGAATGGGGGCTTGATTGGCATCTAGCAAATCTTGACCTTGATTCCTTGCCATATGGAATAACATTCATATACGGATGCGAGGCTGTAGATTACACTCGAGATTTTGAATGATACTGGGAGATGCTCAGATATAATAGGCAGGTCAAACTTGAAGGAGTTGATGATAATTTTGCTCTAGGGCTTTAACCCAAGCAAGCAGATGGAAGAGGATCCAAGGAAGCTGATGTTGCAGGACAAGGTAATGATCAAAATCTGACTCAGTTTTATTTTAATTGATGGTTATATATTTTTGCTAATACTTCTTACGCAACGAGTGGTGATAGGGGAAAAGTAAGTCAATATGGTTCTCATTTTTGAATAGTGTTTATGAAGTTGGAAGTGGTAGTGGAAGTGGTGGTGTTGATGTTGTAATTGCTGATGGCTCTGGTAGAGGTGATGCCCAATGAGAATAAGTCTTCTGTTGTTGTTCATGTAGTAGGGGAGGATGCTGGATGAACTATACTTACCATACACCCATAATTGAGGGATTATGTGGTAACTGAGGGTGTTGTGGTGGTTGCTGATAACGTTGTCGTTGTAGGGGGTGTGCATATGGGATTTAGTACAGTGCGAGTCCCCTGTGACATCAGGCGAATTATTCGAGCACATGTTGTGCCTCTTAGAAAAAATGCACCCGATATGGTCTTTCCTGTGATGGACGTACTTTTCCTTGAAAGTGGAAGGGTTGCTGCAACAATTGCTGGTGAAGCCGCACAGGCCACCAATCAGAGGCCCGTACCAGTTCCTGTATCTTATCCTACTTCTGCATCACATATATCCCGACCCGTCCAGGTGATCCGTCAACATGTTCATCCGATCAGTGGATGGACACGTTATCAACGACCAAAGCAACAGAACCCTGAGCAACATTGAAACCAGCAGGCCCCAAGAAACCAAGTTTTGGAGAAGTTTTTTAACTTCATTTTTTTTATGAGCAATAACACCTTTACTAGATATTTTTATGAAATTTGACATTATGTGACAATCTGTTGATCACCAGGATGTGCTTTGATTTGATATTTCGTGGATAGGGTGGAAATTTGGATGCAAATGCCCAGAAATAATCTAGGTTAAACTGAAATTAAAGTAGATGGAATATAAGAGTTTATTTTTTGTGGTTTTAATTTGAACTCTGATGTGAAATTTGTTGGTAGTATGACAATGGTGGGAATGAGGATGTTGTAACGAGAGATCGAACGAGAACAATAATAGAGATCGAGACACAGAGATTTACGTGGTTCACTAACTGTTACGTTAGCTACATCCACAACAGAAAAAGCAGAGTTTTATTATAGAACATAATACTGAGATACATATATTCTAGGTACAACGTATGTATATATATAGGGCAAAGAAATAAACCCTAATTCGACTAGAAAACGGAAAACAAATCCAGCGATAATACATTACCTATACCGATTAGGCAGGGGCGCTGCCCCTCCTAGCCCCCTGCCGGGGGCTAGGCCCTCGGACTCCCCGTAGTATTTCGGCCATGACTGATTTAAGGCATATCAACAGAGGAGAATGCCTAGAACCGAAATTGAACACCTCTTGTCTATGAATCTCTTATTTATTTCTCTTCTTTTTGTGTTTGTTGAAAGAACCTTTGTAATAGTTAGGATAGTTGAGAGTGGGTTTAGTGATTTATGGGAAGTATGGGTTCTGATGGTAAGATAGTGATGGATGGGGTAATGGTAAGGGAAATAGATAGGGATGGTGAAAACATATGAGAGAATCTTCCTGAGGGAAAATCCAATACAACCAGAAAGATATTGAAATTGATCATGGTTATGGTAGCCGGAAGATAACTTAGGATTCAAAAGTAAAATAGAGGTGGGGGGGGGGGGGAGTATTTTCAGAGGGATCCAAGAAGGGTTTTCTGAAAGAGGTTAGAATTCGATGATTTTGTTTTATTTTGTGGGTTCCTTTATTGACAGATAAAAATGGGTTAATGATGGAAAGGATGATAAGATTTATAGTGTTCCAAGTGGTTTTGTAATGCTGAGGTTTATGCAGAGGCTAATTGGGATTGTGATTTTCGTGGTAAAACATATGTGATTTTTTGTGGTTTTGCTTATAGGTATACCTTAGATTAACTTCCGTAATTCAAAGTAGCCATGGGACCCGGTTAAAAAACCGGCTAAGAATGACCAGAAAACGACAAGAAATAGCCGTTGGAAGAAAGAGACAAAGAAAAACGGCTACAATTCAGGCATGGAAGAGAAAATTAGGCGAGAGAGGAGAGATAATGCAAATACGTACAAAAACAACTTGATCCGACATGTTCTGAATGATATTTGGACTCCAAAGCACCCAGGTGTGGCAGATAGTACTTACGTATACGAGCTTTACAACGAATATATGAGACCAGCGTCAGTTTCTGAGAAGAACTGGGGGTTGTTCGATACAAATGGTATGCCAATATATATCATGCGTGTAGCCAGAGATGGTTCATATCAAAAACTGTTGCAGGCTGCATTGGACTGGGCTTGTGGTCAAGGAAAAGTAGATTGCTCATCTATGTTGCAGGGGCATCCATGTTATGAGGCACACACCGGTGCTGCACATGCTACTTATGCATTTGATACGTATTATCATGAAAATGGAATGGGTCCTGGAACTTGTGACTTCAATGGAGTTGCTTCAATTACCACTACTAACCTAAGTGAGTTACTTAAAATCCTGCCGAAGTTTATTGCTTCCTGATATTTCCCTGCACTTCTTTTGTTCGTTTACAATACGCTAATAAATGATGTAAATTTGTTTGGTGTCACAGGTCACGGTACTGTTTGTATGCTGGAAGATATAAATCTTAATTATTCCCAACTGTCTTTAATCGTTACATTTTCTTATATATGTCTCACTACTGTAATACTGACATTCTTTTTTTCTTGTATGTGCAGTGGTAACCATGGCAGATTCACTAATGGGTCAGACGTTAAACCACATGGCTCCGATTCCGGGGGTGCTGCGATAGGAAGTCGGGCGGGCTTATGACGTAACTGTGCTCCTACCACTTTTTCTCTTCTGCAATGTATGGCTGCTTTATCAGCACCAGCATTGATATTTCAACTAATAAAATCTATTATAGAAAAACAAAACAGGTTCAAGAGAAAATTACAGTCATCCAATATTGTTAAACTGAACCAACCTAATTGACTTTTTTTATTATTCAAATAATTAACTGCATTTTTTGCATCATTGCATATGTGAATACAGTTGATGTTCATGCTTCTGACCCACTTGATGCATTCAAAAATTGCTAGAAATTCTGATTCTTCTGGGATTTTCTTCTTCCCTCATATTGTCTTGCATCCTATGTAAACACCTGCATTCAGAAAGGATTGGACCTACTCCCATATCCTCAAAGTCTTTGTTGAAAGAGGCATCTCAAGAGAGAATATAGCAGTTTTCATGGAATGGCTCCAACTGTGGTGCCTCAGTTATGGCTGTGATATCAATTCCTCCAAAAACCTGGTCAGGATGGTCTGTATGATTTAGATTCTCTATCATATTCAGAGTCTGATTTATGGTGGTTGTTATACTTGTATTTTTCTGCTGAAACAGTTTAAGACATTCGTTTTTCCATAAGCACCAAGTAATAGTAAAGACTAATTGTTTTTTCTTTATGTTTTGGTTGTTCTGAATCCACATAAGGATCCAATCTCGAACAGAACTATTAGACAGAGAGTTCATCGAAATTTCAGCACAAACATGAGAAGCTGACCAATAGTTCTAGTGTAGGAACAATGGAATAATAGTTGTTCTGGGGTTTCATGGATGTTCATGTTAGAAAGAGAACAAGGATCATTGTTCTTAACATAATTGGATAACCTAGTATTAATTGGAAGGATGTTTTCAAGACATTTCCAAATGAATAACTGGACTTTAGGGAGAACAGAGACAGACCATAGCTTTCTGTAGGCTGCAGGAGAAACATTAGTGGACTATTGGGTTTGAAATCACCATTCAGCGACTTGTAAGTAGATTTGACATTGAACTGACCATTTTTATTGAAAGGCCATATTAGCCTATCTTCCCCAGTGAGAGGAATTCTGCAACTAAGAATAGCTTGGGCATTAGAGACAGTAAAGAAATAATTGAACAATTCAGTTTTCCGTTGCTTAGTATCGTTGTCTATGAAATCAGAAACAATCATATTAGGGTTAGGAAATTGAGAGGTTAAAGGTTGAGAGACATTTGGAATCCAGTTGTCGTCAAAGGCCTTAATCTTATTGCCATTTCCAACCTCCCATAAAGCATTTATCTTTCGATTGTTATTTCCATGCTAGTTGGACTTAATTGGATGATGTATATAGTCCCACTCTAAACCTAATCGAGCAACTCAGAAGGTAATATCTCCATCGAGAATTTGAATTTTAAAATTTATTCGTTTGTTGCTATCCTCTGTGAGTTCAAAAATACACCCATCTAAGACTTTGAGGTTGTTATCTTGAACAAAATGTTTCCATCTTGGATCGATCAAACTGAACGCATGATTGCCGTAATATGCTCTGATATTAACATAGTTATTTGCTAAAAATTTCTGCAAGACTCTCTGCAGAATTTAAGGAAAGTGCAAGTGCAACCCTTGCATTTTCTTCTTTTTGGCCAAAAAAAAAAACGAATGCATAGAAGACTGTATTTTTTTCTCCAATAACTTTACCCATTACGAAAAGGGTTCAAATGATGACTGGGACCTAGTTAATAAATTTGTGAATCCATCCGTACCGTCCAAACCAGTCCGTATCATCCGTACGTTTGGAACATCGATTAGTTTTACAAATTTCTAGTCTAAAGAGAATTATATGCGTATTTACGAATTAGAGAATTACACGGTCCGTATAATATTTGTCACGTCATTACTGAATTATACGGTATGTATAATACTTTTCCACGTCATCACCAAATTATCCTTCTTTATCATACTTTTGACTTTTAAAATTTTATATACATTAATTTAAGCTCTATATCACCAACATACTTGTTATTTAAAGATTATATTGCATATATTATATATATAGTTCATTTAAATCATAAAAACATATTACCTAAGGAGAGATTATGTTAAAAATAATTTTTTTATAGTTTAAGGTATGCTGAATTTTGTGTGACAAATTCGTATCTCTAAAACGAATTATACACATAGTATGCCGTTCTGAATTATCTCTAAATCGCGAATCGCTGACCGAATAATGGAACGAATTTAGATTTCGCCAAAACGATTAATACTCGTACAACTGGGCTAGGATCGTCAGACATGGAAGAGATAAGTCAAGAAAAGAGCCGTTGAACGCGTAGGGATCAATATACTGAGCATTAAATGCTAATAACAGGTTGTAAGGGACACACGACAATGAATGTGTGAAACATATTTAACGTATTAATCCCCTTCCATGTGATGACACCTCATCACTTTTTCAATACACATGCATAGAAATCGCTTTAATTTGAAATATTAAAAAAAATTAACTTTTTAAAATTATTTTACGGTGAAATATCATCTATACAGGAGGGATTCATACTTAAAGTATGAATACGGGTTCCATACTAGACAAACTATTGATGGATACACATAGTATACGCCTCTTACGGTACTAAAGATCCATACCCTTTTTGTTTTTGGTATATTCTGAGATATACTAGAAATTAATATATTAATAACAATATACTCCATATATTCCAACAAATATTTTGTATTTTCCGTATTGGTAGTAGGTAAATAATTATTATCGCGTATTCCATGTAATCCCATGTAAATAATCTTTTCCATCTCTCGTGTCAAACATTTTATGCAGTATTATTGGTTTCCGAATTAAATCAGACTAGTCATGTTGAAATTTATCGACCCAACCAGTTGGCCACTCGTACTAACGATATTCATTTTTATTATTTTAATTCAAGAAGAATTAGTTGATAGAAGAACGATTTCAAACGCAATAATCAAAACCATTAAGGTGAAATGTAATTTACATTTGTTTATAAAAAGCAATAATCTCATATTTCTTGGCGTATTCACATTTCTTGATTTATGTGATGTAGGTTCACAGAAATAAGATTATTGATTGTTATGATATTTACAAATAACCTCAGAAGGATATGAAATTAAATAACCTCAGAACACTTCAACTTACACAAGTTTGGTATAAGTATGGAATATGTCTACAAGGAACTATCTCTATACGGAGAATTGTAAAAAAACATCATCATCCAAAATTTTCACATTATAAAACGTCTCCTAATATATTACGGCCAAACAACATTAAAGACGATCAAGAGATATATTCACAATTTATTGATTATTTTTATTATAAAAATTGTATTAATTTGTTTTGTAATTATACATTGTATGTAATAATATTGAAAAACATGTTTTTGTATGTGCTCAAATACGTTATAGTACGTGACAATTGGGGTGGATGGATATTCTAGGAGCACAAGAAAAAATAAATCTTTGGAATCTGGTTATGTAAATACCAAGTAAACTAAGTGTATTTCAAATATAAGTTTCAACCGGTGACGGGGATGATCTCAATACTATTGAAGTTGGATGAGAAGTAATAATTCATCCAAAATTATGTTTCCACAATTCAAACTCATTGCTTTTTTGACGCATCATTAAATTTTGATTTTTTTTAACAAGGTGTATCAAACCAGATACGGTGACTACCAGACCAGATATTTTATATTACGGACAAAAAATGTTATTATTCGACGAAAAGTTATCTTTCTCTTTCTCTTTCTTTTTTTTTTCTTGATATCAGATCATTACTACAACATATTCTACTTTGTACACTATGAGGATGCTAATTAAAGTTATTACCTCTTCCAGAGGGGAAAGATAAAAATTTATCTATACCGAAGGATAGTTCTAAAAGCTATCTATTTTTACTCAGTACTATTTACTAAAGAGTGAATAAATCACATACATTTTATTTATTTATTTTTATCAGGCCGATAGCTACAAAAATAAGGGTTGCTCCAACCTCGAATATGTTGGTTTTGTGCAAACATCCTCGGAAATCGCCTTTGGTTCCAATTTCATGAAAATGTCCACTTACAAAAGCAACCAAAAATATGTCACCTTCGGTATACACAAGGTAATAAGAAAGAGAAAGTAATTAATGTCTCATATCTTTTGGGTAAATTAATTTTAAAAATTGACATTGAATGGTCTTGTAGGACCAAAATAATGGAAATTGGTGTGTACAAGTACAAGATATTCTCGTGGGATATTATACAAGTTCCTTACTCACTCAATTATTAAAGATGGCAACAAGCATAAATTTCGGTGGAGAAATCTTAAATGGGAGATCTAAAGGATGACATACTACAACTTAAATGGGTAGCGGCCATTTCTCTTCGGAAGAAGGTTTTGGAATATCCAGTTGTTTTTTTTATGATATTCAAGTAATTGATGAAAATAACAAAGCCAAATACCCCGAAGATGTTAAGATGTACTTATTGAATCCAAATTTCTATGATTTGTAAATTGACGACAAACATACAAATGGTTATAGTTTTTATTATGGAGGTCCTGGTTACAATGATAATTGTCAATAAGAAGGACCTGAATGATAATATTGTTAGAGAAAATGAGTTTTTAATTAAACATTTATGGTCTTGGTTTGGATTTTATCTTGTAACATATGAGTCATTAAGGATACTTGCTCATTCATATGAGTGAACCAAAGAGAACCTTTAGTCCCACATCGGGTATACTAAAGATGGATGTCCTTCATATAAATAAATGTCTTAGTTAACAATATGGGTGGGAGGGCACGAGCATGCAAACTACTTACCGCTTAAGCTTAGGGCTTGGGTTTGTGCCTGCGTCGTGGACACATGTCAACTAAGATATATTCCTTTTAGTCAAAATTGTTTTGAATTATTCTTAAGGAAATTAAAACGAATTTTGATTCTCTATTAATTGTTTTTTTTAACTTGGGGATTTTGACTTGGGAGAAAATTATTTACTTACCAAAAATATTTTCTGCAATTATGTCAATATAATTTTGCAACATTATGTCAATATTATTCTATCATAATTTTGCATTGATTTCACCTCCTTGGTTTTTCTATAAAAGAAAACAATTTTCTATTTGCAAATCATCCCAGAGCAGGATACTATGCCTAGATCTTTTCCCTTCTTCTCGCCTTGTTGGGCGTTTTTGTTTGTTTATTTCCCTTCGAATCTTGCTTCTAAGTTTGAGAATGGGTAACTTGTATTGTGCTTATACGAGTTATATCGGGCAGTTCTATCCTGGACATATCTCTGTTGTTGGATATACCATCCCTCATTCTTGACATGTACCTGCGGACTATTGTGTTAAGGACAGTTTGCTGAGTAGGTATCTTTTCCCTCGTGTGTCAAATTGCGCTTTTAATTTCAGTTGATTACTTTCAGTATTGATAGATTCATCTAACGTTTGATATTTCCTTGTTATATATTCCAACACATATTTACGTTTATCAATTTATAATTATGTTTTATTGTTTGATGCCATTTACATTAAGCACATTATTTCTGTATGCGGTTTTTTTTCTAATAAGAATATAAGATATATTAGAAAAAGTCGTACTCTTGTTATACAATTCTCTTGTTTGGTAAGTGGAAATTTCTATAAGAAATAACATTTTTCTTAAGTTTTGTGGAATAAATTTTATATTAATTACAATCAATAAAAGGGGCAAAAGACGTGGGATTGAATGATCAAATCAAGGTTTGTGGACTGCTCGCTACTAGGTCGTTGAAGTGCAAAATCCATCATCTTATCGGGTAAGTGATCTAAAATTTGAGTTTTTTTTTACTTATATCTTACTGGGTTGGTAGAGTTATTGGTTAATGCTAAAATTCATGATCAGACTACTAATAATGAATGGATTAGCTACCTTTATGGAAATCCTTACATTAAGAGTTTAACTTGGAATTTTCTAACTGTCATGGCCTCCTTTACAAAGGAACCATGGATGGTATTCGGGATCTAACTTTTACTCTTAATAAAGAAGAATATGGGGGAGTTGGTAAAATAAATAATCAGTGCTTTGTGGGTTTTCCCCAAATTTAGGTTGTTGACTTAGTCAAAATACGAGTTCTTTCTGCTACAATTGTTTGAGAGATTCAGTTTCTAATTTTTCCAGAGAGATTGTTTTGAGTTTTTTATCCAGGTATGTGGAGTGCTCCTTACTAGGTTGTTAGAGTGCATAATCCATCATCTTATCGGGTAAGTGATCCAAAATTTAAGTTTTCCTTATTTTATTTCTATCTTATTGGGTTGGTAGAGATGTTGGTTATGATTAACAGATTTCAATTTGAAGTTTCATTGAACATATTTCTGGGTTATCTAGACAAACATATGGTGCTCGAGAAAGAGAAATAAGATTACTCTTTATGTTTGCTTGGTACAATATGTTGTCCTTTTAGTATCTTTACAAGCAGGGTGAGGAAATGATATGTGTCGTTTGCGCACAAATTAATTAAGATATTTCCCACTAAATCTAACAAGTAATATAGCAGTAGTAAGGATCGTTCCCACGAGGAGATGTGAATTTTTATTGTCTTTGACTTCTTATGTAACCAAAAAGGGGGTAGTAGAGTTATTAAACTAAAGTAAACTAATTAAAACAAAGTAAATAAAGGTTGAGATTAAGGTGAGAAAATACTGATTAGAGGTTTCACCTTCTGTCACCAAAAAAGCTCTTTAATCGATTAGAGATAACATTTAATCATTATCATACCAATAACCCTAAAGCTTCCTATCGCAGGCTTACATTGATAGAACTCATTGTATCATCAAAGGCGCAAGAGCCACTCTTTGAATCCTTCTCAATGAATAACTTGGCGCAAGAGCCACTCAAGTTTAACCCAATGAAAGCAATTTTCTTAGTGAGTTGAGGATATTCTAAGCAATCCGGCGCAAGAGCAACACAGATTTAACCTAGGTTAAGCTTCTACACATAATCGCATGACAACATCCCGTCGTTAAAAAATATGCTATGCTACTCGTGATTAGAGTTCTTCGAAAATTTCGGATCTCAAACCCTAGTCTAGCTTTAGATATGAACACATGATTATTCAATTTGCAACTCAAACGAGCAAGTATTCAATCATACATGGCGATATAAAAAGTAGAACATAAGCGAAAAAAGAGATCATTAATATTAAATTCCAACTTTTAAAAATTTCAGAGCACATGTATCCAAAGAGCTATGAGGACATAAATTTTTTGCACACTAATAATAAGAAGTTTGAAATTCCAAAGAACATTATTCTCATGCTTAACTCTTGATTTAGGAGAAAACCACCATATGAAAGAATCCAGGTTCGAGAGCGATCGAATATTTCTGCCTCACCAATAGGATTTTATGAAATTGACACTCAAAAGACGCACTTTATGGTTCTCTTATGTGTGCAGGAAAGATTCAAAATAGAAATCCTACACACGTTGAATGGTGGCGGGAAGAAAAATAAACCTTCCGAGTTATATGAAGATTTTATCCCATAGAAATGTGGGACGAAAAAGAACCCTTTTTTTCTAGTGACCTCTAAGAAAGGAAATCAAGCACTATATGAGGATGGAAATGCTTACTTACTTTCTCACCTGATCGGAAATCAGCCCCACTCTCACAACATCCAATAGAAACTTTCTTTTATCACTTAGGAGCCGTGCGAGATGAAAGTCTCATGCACGGTTTTGAATGAGAGAAAGAAGTGAGGAATCCTCTTTTCGACTCTGACTCTCCCACTCCAGTCGTTGCTTTTCTTTCTGTTACTTCGAAAGTAGCTGCTTCAGCTTCAACCACTCGATTTTTTAATATTCCTTTTTATTTTTCATCAAACGAGTGACATCTTCTTCTGGAAACCCTAGTTATACGTCTTCGGTATTCAACCATTGATGATGAACTCTTGAACTTCGTAGAACCTTGACAATTTGTAACTCTTTTACTCAAATTCTTGTTGTTTGAAACTTCTTCTTCCCCATGCCCTTATTGAATGAACACAAAAATAAATATACTCTAAAGCAATATAAAACACTTTTTTTTTATTTTGAATACTAAACTGAAACACAAACTAACAAATAAAACTAATATGGCCATGGGAGAAGGACTTTACCACTTGATTCTTCACAACTTGTATTGTCTCGATATCATAAACTTCACTAACTCTTATCTTTTGGTTTCTTTCGTTTTTGCACATAAGTCTTCAACATGTATATATAATTCTGCTCATTGTATTGTTGCTTTACTGAATTTGACATTTGATCTTTCTTGTACTATTGCTTGTAAACCTTGAACGTCTTCAACTTTCTTTCAAATTTTCGACGCTCCGCTTGTTGATGATAATGGTGTTTCTATGGACCCGTTTTGTCGAGAGAATGGTGCCAACTGCAAACAAGAATACAAGATAGAGTTATCAATTCTGATGACACCCTCATGATTGATAGAATTAGCACTCAATAGATCAAAAAGTAGTGCTGAAATTAGTGCGAAGTTGGATAGATCATCATTCTACCCGAAGTTTGCGCAGATGAAACACTCTAAACAAAAAATTGAAGGTTTGGTGCCTCAATCATGGGTATTGAATATCTATAATATTGTATTCTTTCTGCACCTAATTTGCCACCGGCGGTTTAAGTCCCTTTTTGTCAGCTCTAGCCTCTCAACGACTAAGCAACCCAAATATAGTTCTCTAATACTTAGGTCCGAACTCTGTATGTAAACTTAGTTAGAAGTATACAAAGTGACTCTAAAATATCTAAAACTTGGAGGTTCATGCAAAAACTAAAAACTCTAAATGCAAATACTCTTTCAATGTAAAATCAAGATAGGAAATTCCTAATATGATATGAAAAACTAATAAAAACTTAAAATAAAAGAGAAAGAAATACAAAACCAATGGGTTTCCTTCCATTCAACGCTTAGTTTAACGTCCTCATCCTGACTTTCTGGTTATTGTCCGTACACCAACAATCTGAAAATATGGGGACTGCCCAGATAACAATCTGCAATTCTAATAACAGCTTCACACAAATGTTAGCATATGATAGTACTAGTGAAACCATTATCATAAAGAAGTTACCCCCACACTAAGTTATTTCTACACTTGGAAGTGTATATAAAACATAAAATTCGGGAACTTCTACAGATTTATCAAGGGTAACCTGCACAGTGTTAGAATCAAGCATCTCTAATGGTAGATACTTTGAAGCAAATAATTCGTTAAAACTTTGAAAGAGTGAGGTATTAGGTTAAAAACTTCTTGAGAGACTACTTCGATTAGAGGAGGAGGATCAAAATATATAAAATTATGAAACGAATTAGACAAACCTTTTGATGTGTTTTAGAAATAGTGGTAAAAGATTTGATACTCAGACTTGTAAAGATTTGATTTTTAAACCTAATTTTTAATACTAAAGATACAGAAGATTGATGTAAAATTGATTTCAAATTATAGAAAGGACTGTGACTAAGGATTCCACCATTAGCCAATTTTTCAAGTGAATTAATGTTAATAATTATCTTGCAATTCATATATTCAATTTATTCAAAATATTTCCAAAGTTAGATTTCAAAATAATAGTTGTAAATCAAAAGTATGAGAACTCAAAAGCTCTAAACAAAGCATGACCCATCAAAAGAAAACACAACAAATTGATAAAAACCATTTTTTCAAATTTAATTCAACGCAAATAATCATAAAACTACTGCAAAAATAATAATAAAATAAGAATTACCACTTTATTATTTGGAAAAATGGCTTCCTCCGTCGCCCCAGTGATGGTGTTTATCTCATCTTGTTGGAAACACTCTCAAAATAATTGTTCATAGCTCAAAAAGTGTTTACAAAGAAGAAATAAAAATAACACAGAAGGTTTGATACGATTATAAATGTTGCAGACTGTGTCCTCTGTGTGGCTGAAGAGAATAGAAAACACTAGCAATAAAGTACGGTTCCTGGACGCTGAAATAATATGAAAGAAAAGGTGACAGAATCAACGACTGTTTTCTCCTGTAGTTTGTTTTTCTTCCTCTTCTTCACCAACATAAATTTTTCTTCTCTGAAAATTTTCTCTCGACTCCGGATGCGATTTTGTTCTTCCTCTTTGCTTTATATAGGATTACTAAAACCTAATAACCCTTATTAACCGATAAGGACCCAAAGAATTAATCCAAAACAACTTGGAATTTGTGTTGATCCGAAACAAAAAAGAACTCTCTTTTCCGGCGTGTACTTGATTTTTCTAGCTTGTTTCACGGTATGGAACTCTCACTGCAGACGTGTTTCAAACTCGTTTTTATTGTTTTTTCACTTGGCTAACTCGAAATCACTTCCACAATCTCTTAAAACTCGTTCTCCACCTAACTCAGGTTCATTTTCTCCCGTGAAGAATTTTCGGGAATCAAAGAAATCTTCTTTGTTTCCGAATTACCAACCCTGTTTTATGGTAACAGGATAATACCAATCCAAATCCGTGTGTAACTCCAAATAAATCTCGCTTAGAGTTCTTTTCACACGTAAGGGAATTTTTCCCGCCATTTTCTCTTTTCAAACAAAGAGGAAGGGTGCATGTAATCCAACTGGTGGGTTCCTTTATCAATTTATCTTGGGTGCCTTTAGTAATTTTGTGGGTGCCTTTATTAATTTTTATGGGTGCCTTTATCAACTTTTTGAGCCGATTTTTCCACAAATATTTATTTCCCGAAAATTCCTACAAACACATAAAATGACACAATAAATACAAAATTGAGCACTAACAATATAGAGATTTGAGCAAAATTTAGACACAAAAATGTGTCTATCAAATATCACCTTCCACTATCTCTTGTATTATGGGATCCTCATTGTTCTTAAAGAACTCCAATGAATCATTTACCTCTTGTGTATCGTGGTCCTCTATCAAACTTTTCAACCAATCTTCGTCAGTTTCTGCCTCAACCAAAATCTCGGCATCAACATCATCATTATATTCATTGGCAAGCTCAATTGGGTTTTCCATAATATTATTCAATCTAGCCTCATTCTCAAATATTTCATCATCTTGAATATCAGACTCTTCATCGACTTCATATTTTCCATTAACAAAACGTCGTTTGAATTCCATACGTATGGTAATACTAATTTCTTTGAGAATTTCTTCCAGTGCTCCGTTATCTTCCAGTTAATATAATTTTTTCTAGAGTTTCCTTATGTTTATACGTTTTCCACCATTAATTACAATAAGATCACTAAACCACGACTTGTCCCGTTGAATGGGTGAATGATCATAAATACGATCAGGGGCCGGGTAAGTTATATTGTTGTAGAATTCGGTTGGTTCAACGTTCTGTCTATTAAGTGTTGGATCAAGATGGTCTAATCTCTGTTGCATGTCCTTTAATTGGTCTAAAACCTCCATACAACTCAAGTGGAGCCAATTAGAAGTATAACTGTCCCACCTTCTTTGTGGTTGTTGACCTACATACCCACGATAAGGTTGTTGGTATGTTTGAAAATCACCAAAAGATTCCATAGGGTATTGACCAAAACCAAATGATTGATTCTGATTGTATACCATGGTCGGTTGGAAGTTATTTGAAAGGTTGAGAATTATAACTAAACTGATTACCACCATAATATGCCTGATCTTGTGCATCATATATGTTATTTCCGTAAGGAAACATGATGACGCACAAAGAGTAAAAGATAAAATTTAAACAAAAATCTATAAACAAAAATAAGAGTGATACTTACAACATGTATTTGGAATTTACCTCCCTCTTTTGACGAGTGGCGAACTCCTTCAACGAGTTATTCACACCACAAAAACCTAAAAATCTGAAAAACACTAAAACAAAAACGTAAAATAGAAAAAAAATAAATCTCAAACAAAAACAATTGCTACTGCTCTCCGGCAGCGGCGCAAAAATTTGATGCGTGTCATTTGCGCACAAATTAATTAAGATATTTCCCACTAATACTAACAAGTAATATAGCGGTACTAAGGATCGTTCCCACGAGGAGCTATGGATCGTTATTTGTCTTTGACTTCTTATGTAACCAAAATGGGGGTTGTAGAGTTATTAAACTAAAGTAAACTAATTAAAACAAAGTAAATAAATGTTGAGATTAAGGTGAGAAAATACTGATTAGAGGTTTTATCTTCCGTCACCAAACAAGCTCTTCAATTTATTAGAGATAACGTTTAATTCTTCTCATACCAATAATTCTAAAGCTTCCTGTCGCAGGCTTACTTCGGCAAAACTCCTTGTATCATCAAAGGTGCAAAAGCCACTCTTCGAATCCTTCTCAATGAATAACTTAGTGCAAGAGCTACTCAAGTTTAACCTAATGAAAACAACGGTCTTAGTGAGTTGAGGTTATTCTAAGCAATCCATCGCAAGAGCCACACAGTTTTCACCGAGGTTAAGCTTCCACAGCTAATCGCATGACAACATCCCGTCGTTAACAACTATGCTATGATACTTGTGATTAGAGTTCTTTGACAATTCCGGATCTCAAACCCTAGTCTAGCTTTAGATATGAACACATGATCATTCAATTTGCAACTCAAACGAGCAAGTCTTCAATCATACATGGCAATATAAACAGTAAAACATAAGCGATAAAAGAGATCATTAACATTAAAACTAACCAACCAGATTGATTTAAATGTCTAGGACTTCCAACTACATCCCCAACCAATAGAACAAAGTTACCTACTCATGAATTTACTAAAACCCATGGAAAATATACAAATAAGAAGAATGGTTTTCCCCTAAGGGGAAAACCCTAGGTTTTTAATGTAGAAGATGTGATATGAGAGGTAGAATATTGTATAAAGATCTATATATCTCTTGTTTTAGCCTTAGATGTCTTCTTTTATAGCCTTTAATGCTTGTCCATCAAGTATCCTCTCCTTCTAAGGTTTAGAATTCTATTGGAACTAAGTTTCCTTGATTTGGAAGTCAAAACGTGTCAAAATGGACCCTTTGTCTTTCTACAGTCGGCATAGATGCTTCCACACCAACAATGCAGACAGTTGGTAAAACTTTCTACCACTTTTCTCTCCTCAGTCGGCATAAGGAATTTCCCACAGCAATGCCGACAGTTGGTGTAACTTTCTGCCACCAAACTTGTTACAGTCAGCATAGATTAGTTGCTGATGAGCAATGCCGACTTTGGTCCAATTCTCTTCCCTTTTTCGTGACTCAGTTGGCATAGATGTGCTACTAATGAGCAATGCCGACTGTCGAGGTGTAGGTGACCATTTCTTCATCTCTACCGTTTTGTTCATAACTTCTTCATACATACTCGGAATGACCTCATTATTTTTGCGTTCGCTTCGTATTCTCGTTCTCTTCAAAATGGTATTAAGAGCTCCTGGATTTGAATGAGTAGAATTTGTATTGGACTCTTTTTCACTTGTAATACTTTACTTCCTTGCTCATTTCATGTCGTAATGAACTCCTTTTTTCTTCTTTGGTTGAATACACTTTAAAACTCCTAAGAACTCAAAAGAAAAGAAATCAAAGAATAATGATATTAAAACTAACAAGAATGCAATGAGTTAGAGTATCAAACTAATGCAAATAATGCACATATCAGGAAACTTGTGGGAGGCTTTTGGCCTATGTTCAAAGAGGTTCAAGTAACTAAATTTGGAGCTAGGCTAAATGTGCATATGTACAAATTTGGGTCGGAGATAGATGTTATGAAAATCAAGGATGATGGCCCTTGGATTCTAGATGGTTATTTGGTAGTTTTGATAGAGATACTTAATCTTGGTTTTCAGTTTGGGGATGCAATAAATTTAGATTCTGAACTATTCATAGTTTTCATGTGTAGAATTCCCAATCAATTCCTGACTCCAAATGCATTTATAGATATGACAACTGCTATAAGAGAACTAGTAGGGTTTGCTAAGCTAATGTGATTATCTCCAGAACATAAAACATTAAAGATGTTGATCAAGATAAATGTAACTGGATCCTTACCTAGAAGAGTGCTAGTCATAGCTCAGAAAGATGAAGCTTGGATATCTGTTAACTACGATATCATGCCTTGGAGAATATGTGGGATATGCCGACTCCTTGATCATAAGCTGCAACCGTGTATAAAAGGAAAGATGATGATGGTAGATGATCCAGCTACAGTCATAGAAGGAAATATGGGAAATGAAGTAAGATCAGACACTATCATAACAAATATTGTGGTCCACAGTGGTCATCAAGATATGAGCAAGGATAAAATAAGTAAAACTAGGTTAACTGAAATGGAATTAGAAGATGCTTATAATTCCATAGAGCCAAGTAATACTTCAACATGAAAAGGAAAACAAGGACAGGAAAGTACAAACATTCCTAGTCAGAGGGGAGTAGAAAATGAACAAGAAAAGGTGGTGTCTCAGATAACGAGAGAGGTGAAATATAAAAGAATGGTTAAAGAGAGGAACATAGTGTGTGGATCGTCTTTTGAGAAAGATACATTATAACATGGTCTAGATTTACCACCTCCTAGGCCTCTGATTATTAATGAAGTTGCTCAGGAAGTGGGTATTGAATAAGCAGTTAAAAGACTGAATGAAGAAAATGATTTTCAAATTAAGGTTGGTACCCTTCTGGATTTCATGATCAATATCAAAGAACTTGATGGAAAGACAAGAAAGTACAAAAAGAATGTATTGTTTTTAGATGATGGGCAAATGAAAAAGTCTTGAATAACACCAAGAACATGATATTGTGACTGAATTGGGTAGGGAATCTGGTTCAATTAGTGGAACCCATAATAAGAAAACTAATTTAGGTTTGATCAACTCTAATGATCTGGAATATGAATATACCCAGTTTATCATATCTCCTCAAATGTTTAAATTTATTTTTCTAGTTCCTTCTGGATCTTTTCTGGGTGACACCAACAAAATTCTTGCAAACACACATAATCAATAACCATAATGAGCCTCTGGATGACCCATTTAATATGTTAAATGATTACATCATTGATGTGCCTACTAGTCCTACGCTTGCAATATCTGTTAATCAAGGAGATGAGATGGTGATGGCTGCGCCGAGTAACATCCGGGTACATAACTCTAAGATCCTCTCTAAATTTTACCTCACTCATGATCACAGTTATAACCCTTTCATTAAAAGTTATTATTCTATAATTCTCATATGAAAGCATGATTTGGAATGTTTCAGAGATTTGTTTTGTTTTGGTCTGGAAAATTAGTGCTTATATTTTCCAATTTGTTTTGATAGGATAAATAGGTTTCAAGGAATAACTATGTGGTGGTAAATATGTATAACTATGTTTGGTCCAAGGAATGCGTACAATTTGGAAACCTAAAAATTCTTTCATGGAATTGCCAAGGTTGTGGTAAAAAGTTTCCTAGAGAAAATTTCAAAGGGTTAGTTACTTCAATTCAACCATATATCATATTTCTAAGTGAGACTAAACAAACTAGAACTAATGTTTTGAGTTTGTTCAAATCTGTCAACTATGAGAACATCTAAATAATGGATCCAATAAGGAAAGCTGGGGGTTTGGCTCTGGCTTGGGTTAGTTCTGTAAAACTAAACATATTAGATTTTTCTAAAAATCATATTAATGCTAAAATTCATGATCAAACTACTAATAATGAATGGATTATTAGCTGCCTTTATGGAAATCCTTACATTAAAAGTTTAACTTGTAATTTCCTAACTGTCATGGCCTCCTTTAAATAGGAACCATGGATTGTTATTGGGATCTAAATTTTAATCTTAATAAAGAAGAAACTGGGGAGTTGGTAAAATACATAATCAGGAAATGGATGTGGCTAATTTGGCTGTTAACAAGGTTGTTCTTATAAATTTAGGTTACTCGGGATACTCTTTTACTTGGTCAAATACTAGAAATGATAAGGAAAGGATAGCAAAAAGATTAGATAGAAGTTTGGATTGTTAGACTTTATTTTGGTTTAGCAAAAAATCAGTTTGGCTTAAGGTAACCCTTGTCTTGTTTAATCTGAGTTAGTATTAAATTGGATTACACTTCAACAACTTAGGTGTCTTATGACTCACCTAGTGAGGTGTCTCTCAACTAATGATGGACAGGTTGAGTGACACATGGATGTTGACTAAAGCCCTTTTCTATCCTTTTGCATTAAATAAAAAAGTCTGATTCTTTCCATCGCTAAGCAAGAGGAAATAGAAGTAGAAGCTAAGTCATTGAACCCATTCTGATTTAATGATGTTCTGTTTTGCTTTCTTCTATAGTTATATAGTATTGTATATTATGTTGTTATGCTGCTATTATTTATGCATAACTCATAAATGAAAAGAGTATTAATTGAATTGATACTTACATATTATACCTAAATCAAAATTCACTCATATGATATCCATGTACCTAAATCAGAACGTACTAGATGAATCATTTCTTTTAGAATGGATAAATTGCGTTGTATATGGTGGTTAGTCTTGTAGGATATGCTAATACTAGGGTTAAGAATGTTTTCAGCATAAGAGTAATTTTATAATCGTGTTTAAGCATAATTGTAGATGGTTAGTTTTTGACAAGTGCTAGAATTGTAAAATTTCCCTCTGCCTAGCAATATGAATAAAAGGATATGCGTTATGCGCATATTCCTAGCTTTATAACAAAACATGAAATAATGTATCTCTACTTATATATTCCGCAAGCGAATTAAGAATACAAATTCTCTAAACAATTATAGGCATTCTAAAATGGCCTTGTAGCCTCCTCAATATTCACAATATTTATGCCATATCGAACTAAAATCAATTCGCATAAATTCCATAGCTGAATTCCTTGAACTTGTCCGGAATGCGCATTGATGTTCTAATAACATCTATCAAATCTGGGAGTCGCTAATGCTTAATCCCCAAAATATATTTTAGCTTAACGCCTTGTTCTCAAAGAACATATCACAAGTTACTGTCTTAAGCTCAAAATATGCCACTTTAGCACTTTGTTCAAGGAAAAGCCACGAATAATGCGCCAGTCCTCTTGGACGCGCCACAAACAAGGAGCAATGCCTTCAAATACGTATTGCGCCTATAAGCTAGGCTAACCCTAGCCTTTTCATATATTAACACCAAGCTAGCACTAGCTTACGGGTTTAGCAGCGCATTGGCGCTAACTTTCTAGCCCTAGTGCAAGAAACGCTCCTTGGATGATAGCGTCCTAGCCCAAGTGCTAAAGACGTTAGCTTCCTCGGCTAGCAAGAAGCGTCCCAACCTTAGTAGCGTATTGGACGCTAGCATCCTTGGATAACAAGAAGTGTCCCATCCTTAGTAGCGCATTGGCGCTAGCATCCTTGGCTTGCAAGAAGCATCCCAGCCGACAGCGCATTGGCGCTAGCTCCCTTGACCCAGCTAGCTTATTTGACTTTTGGTACAAGCTTCCTTTGCTTTTGGTGCTAACCTCCTTGACTATAGCGCTATATCCCTAGCGCATTGGCGTTAGCTACCTTGGCTTGGCAGCATCCTAGCCCAACGACGCAGAAACACTAACTTTATTGACTCAACACTAGAGGCGCTATCTTCTTTGACTTGGCGCATTAGCGCTATGCTTCCTTGACTAAGGTAGCGCGTTAGCGCTAACTCTCTTGACCTAGTAACTTCTTGGCCTTAGTGCAAGAACGCTAGCTCTTTTGGCTTGGCAGCGTCTTACTTCTTACAACTAAAATGATAGCCTCTTTGCTAGCAGCTAGCACATTGGCCTTGCTCCAAAAACGCTAGCACATTAAATTTTACGCCTAAGAAGCTAGCACATTAACTTTTGGGCTAATGATCTAGTACATTAGCATATTTTTGCTATAGAGGATGCTTCCTTTAGAAATGCGCCACTCTCTTCTTGCTTAGGAACCTCCCCGCAATATTGTCTTAGAAACTTTCACAATTATGCCTTGCTACTTCTAAGTTGGCTTCTGGCTATTAAAACAATTATATTACTTCTAAGTTAATACATAATCATTAAACTAACCAGACCCGAAACTGATCAGTCTAATTACCAATTCAGTGAGTTGTGTAACTTGCCTCACTGACTTAACAAGTCATTTGACTTGACTTGACCTAGTCAAAACAGTAGTGGTCCACGGCTCCACTATCATTTTACGAGATATGAAATACAACACATGAGGGGATTCTCATTGGGGTATTGGTATGGCGATCTACGATAACCGTGCTTGTGGCAATACATCCACGAAAAAGAAGGTAATAAGTAGTGGGATAGTTTCAAGGAAGTTGAGAGTACGAGGATTAGTGGTCATACAAGTCTTCCTTACTTTTCGTAGATGACTCCACTATAATCTCCACAATCGTTACTCATTCACTTCTTCTCTGACTTCCACCACTTACGAGAAATCAGTGTGTCTTCTTAGAAATATAAATAGATGGCTTCATCAATTCGAAACAACCACAAGGAAGAACTAAGATATACAAAATTAGCGATTCATCCCAAAGATAATCCATTCTTCTTTACACACTATAATTACTCATCACACTGAGAATTTTTCAACTTTCTTTGTTCCACCCCCCTAAGACCTACCAATCTTCTCCACCTTTGTGATCCTCCTGTTCTAGCTTGATCTCTTGAACCTACTTGAAAGTACGCTTTCGCAGTACATTTGTTTTCACCCTAAAACAATAATGAATAATAATTATGAAGCTGAAATTCCAACATGGCTAACACTGAGTGGATCAAGATGTTTCCGGAAGCTCATGTATCTCATCTCATCCCTATAGCTTTTGATCACAATCTGATTGTTCTAAATACTAAGAAGGATAGAAAAGATGGGGATAAACCTTTTAAATATTTTGGTACTTAGCTGGATATCTAATCATGTATTGATGTCATTCATGATTCCTGGTTAACGTATCATGTGGATTCCTCTTCCTTTCAGCTGGTTAAAAAATTATTTGTGGTTAAACAAAATATAAAAATTTGGAATAAAATTTAATTTGGTAACATTCATCGTAAACTGGAACAAGAAAATTTAGAACTGGAAAACTTTAACAATAATCCCGGGGGCTATTAACGAATCTGAAAATTTAAAAAATCTGAGTAGTGAGGTGGAAAAATGGTATAACATAAATGAATCTTTCATGAAAATTAAAAGCATAGGTAAAATGCTAGAACTAGGAGATAAAAACATGAGATATTTTCATGGTCTAGTGAGAACTAAAACTTTGAGAAATAAAATCTGTGCGATCAAAACCCCGAATGGGGTTTGGGCTTAAAATAGAAACTGGATTGAAAAGGTGATCTTTAATCACTTCTCCAAAATGGCTACTAATTCTAACCTTGACCTGAATGATAAGTTAGTTTCCGACATTTCCTCTATGGTTACTCTTGAGGATAACTGGAATCTTATGAAACCCCCTGATTACATTGAAATTAAAGAATCATTTTCCAAATGGATCTTTCTTCTAGTCATGGGCCTGATGGTTTCCCGACTGCCTTTTGGGAAATTGTCTCTAAAGATATTGTTGATATGGTTTCGAAAATTTTCAGCTCCGGATTCATTCTAAAAGAAATTAATAACACTTTCATTTCCCTAATTCATAAAACCAAATTCCGGACAAAACTAGTCATTTCAGGCCTATAAGCTTATGCAACACCTTTTATAAAATTATTTCTAAACTGATGGATAATAGGATGAAACCACTTCTCGACAAAATTATTTTGCCTTACCAGTCTACTTATGTCCCTAATGGGAAAATCTCTGATAATATCATTATATCCCATGAGTTAATTCATAATATGAAAAAAAATTTAGAAAGAAAGGCCTTATGGGAATTAAAATAGACATGTCCAAAGCGTTTAATAGAGTGAAATGGGACTTTTGAAAAAAATGGGTTTTGGGGAAGATTAGTGCAATCTTGTATACCAATGTATAAGCACCACTAGCTCTGCAGTTCTCCTTAATGTCTCACCTGGGAGGAAATATTCTCATTTTAGGGGGCTATGGCAAGGAGATCCCTTATTTCCATACTTGTTCATCATTTGCCTGGAAGCTCTTTCTCGTCATCTCTTGTTAGCCCAAAAAAATGGTCTTATATATTCATGGAATAAAAGTTATTGAAATAGTCCTCCAGTCAATCACTTGTTGTTTGCAGACGATTGTCTGATTTTCAAAAATACAAATCTAATTGAAAGCAAAAACATTCTAAATTTTTTTACAAATTTTATTAAAGGTTCTGATCAGATAATAAATTTTCAAAAATTGAGTATTTATTTCAGTCATAAAGTTCCAAACAAATTTCAGAGAATAATATTAAATATCTTAAAATTTGAAAAAATAAAAATGAATGATAGATATCTTGGGTCCCCTCTGTTTACTAATACTTCAAAGATAGCCTGCTTTGAACCGATTGTGGAAAATTTGCTGGTAGACTTAAAGGTTGGAAAAGATGGAACCTAAACCCAGCTGGAAGATGTGTTTTTGCTAAATCTGTTACAAAGACTATTCCCATATATCAAATGAATTGGTTTCTCATTCCCCAGTACACTTTAAACAAAATTACCACACTCCAAAGGAATCTCTTCTGGGGGTCGTAAAAAGGATTGTAACCCTAAAGGGTTATATCTAAAAGCTTGGTCTAATGTCTGTGAATTTAAAATATAGGGTGGGTTAGGATTCAGAAGTATTAAAATCTTGAATGAGGCAGTGATTACTAAATTAGGTTGGAGATTAGTTTCCTACCCAAATACTCTGTGGGCCACTATTTTCAAACTAAAATACTTCCCCAACAGTCAATCTTTGACGAAAGTTTTGAAGCTAAAGTCAGGGAATATTGGCTTTGGAAAGGCATAGTTAAAAGTTTTAAAAACCTTAGGAAAGGAAGTCGTTGTAAAGTGAATAACGGTGAAAATATTAACATTTGGAATCACAATTGGATTCCAGGAGAAAACAATGTTACTAAGCAACATGATAACAATGTGACCACTAGTTTTACTAAGGTAAATGACCTTATGAATTCTAAGGGTACTGAATGGGACCTAGATAAACTGAAAATCTGTTTTAATGATGACAGGTGTAAATGGTGAATTTTTGACAAAGGCTAAACTAGTAAAATCGCCTCTACCCGGCAATAGAAGCATATAAATAATATAATTTTATTTCATTGACCCGATATTAGAAATATAAAATTCATATTTTATATTCCGTAAGAAAATTAACATATAAATCTTTTGCTACATGCATCTCACAGTGATCATGTAGCCTCTCTAAAAATATAGATAATATTAAAGCCTCGCCCAGCTGAGCTTTTAATATTTTATATGAATGTATATAATATTATTACTGTATAACTCAGTGCTCACTTCTGTATTGAATCTAGAATGATTGGACACCTCCTAAATGGATTTACCACTAGTATAGAGCAATATTGTCCTCAGAATGTCACTGGTGCTGATTACAATTCCTCTCCAGATGTTCTTTCACTGTACAAAATAAACATCCAGAATACATTCTTTTTCCTGAATGGATACCAATGCTCCTAGATAGATTGCCTACTAGTATAGAGCGAATCATAAATAAATTCTAGTGTTGAATTCCTTGAAAATATTCTATTTTCATTAAAATAAATCACTAAATCGATTTATAGTCTTTCTCAGCAGAATTCTATAAGTCTACTGTGCACATTTGCTATTTTAGGCATATGGGCTAACACCTAGCAACCTCGAGAATGACATGGATGTACATAGCAATAATGGTCTTAAAAGCATGTCAAATTATGGTCACAAAAACATATGATAAAAAGAGGAATAAAATAAGAAACATGGAAATAATAATAAAAATATAAAAGGGAGATTGGTGCGACCACGCCGGCCAACTAGCCAGCCATGGTCAGTACCCCTCCCTTATATCATTTACATGGACGAGGTGGTACTTGTGATATATCGGCTTGGGAATTATAATATTATTTTATTTTGAAAATCCTTTATCTAGGATTTTTTCTTTCCACCAAGATTCTCTGAGATTCTGTTTTATCTAAATACATGCTACAAAGACCATATGATATAAAAAGCAACCAGGATGGTCACGCTACCATCCTGACCGTTTTTTTATCCCATTTAATATATTAGAATATTATTATTTTTATATTTCCTAAATCTTGATATTCACACCAAAATCAAATTTGGTCTTTATATCAAAAATCTCTTTCCTAAGTCTTATTATCAAAAATATCAAAATATTGCCAGAGAGACGAAGAAATACAAAAATAACCAAGAATGGTCCCGCTATCACCATGGTGGTCTGTACACCACCATGGTCGGGTTCTCATCTGCCACCTTGGTCGGTCCCTCATCTTCCACCTTTGATGGGTCCTTCTGCCATAATTAGGTTTTACTACCTAAAATTTTTAATTGGTTTTGACACCATTTTATTTAAGTCCCGCTACCTAATTTTAAATATGTCTCTCTATATAATTTTAATTAGTTCTTGCTACCTAATTTCTAATGGTCTTACTACCAATATTTTAAATTGGTGTTACTATCAATACTTGAATGGTCTTGCCATCAAGATTTTAATTGGTCATGTTACCAAGATTTTATATTTTAGTCTGTTGCTCAAACCGCTTGACAAGATTAAATATTCTGCAGATATTAGCATTGATATTCATATGAATTTCTTGTCAATGCTTGACATACCAAACCTGGTAAAATATACATACGCATATGTATATATATATATATATATATATATATATTGGTCTCTGCATGATCCAACAATCTGATGCGTGTCATAAGTGAAACAAATTAATCAATATATTTTCCACTAATTAACTAGTAATATATCGGTAGTAAGGATCGTTCTCATAGAGATTTGTGTAATTGAGATGTTATTTAGTTTAGAAAAACTATAATAAATACTAAGGAGGGTTGGATTGTGGATTAACTAAAAGACAATAAAAAGACAATAAGAATAAAGAGATGATTAGGGAGTCCTTCGTCGTTACCAAATGTTGACTGAATTAGTATACTTATCTATCTTTCGTCAAAATCATTCATCACTAACCGTACAACAACAGGTACGCGTAGCTATCCCTGAAAATCCTTGTATTACTGTATAAGAGGTACGCATTAGTCACCGGATTCTATCCAACTGAGCCGCCTTGAGGTACAATTACAAGGTGTAACTCGATCGAATACTTTAAGATTTGTGAATTTAGGTTTGATCATAGTAGTTAGACTCAGTACGCTTGGTTCACTTGCTAGTGTTGTCTTCACACACAATTTGTCCACAGAATCCCTCTACAAAGTCTCACGTTCTCTACTTGTGTAGGATATAATCGACATTTAAGGATCGCTCAACTCTCTACTAGCAATACAATGATCAATAGATTAATCTAGGGTGCACTCCAAACAATCTAAGAAATCAATCATAAACCCTTAAGTTTTAGGGTGAAAACAAATGTATAGTAAAATCGTACTTTTAAGTAGGTTCGAGAGATCCAAATCGAACAGGACGAGCCTAAACCAAGAAATGGTCATTCACGTCCTGCTTCAATCAAAAAGGTGGAGAAGATTGAGGTAGGTCTTAGGGGAGAGAAGAAAAGAAGGTTGAGAAATATCAGTGATGGCTACTGTGAAGAAGAAAGGATTCTTCGGGAGGAATCGCTATTTCTGTATAGACTGATTGTCTTGTTGTTTCTCTTGTTTCGAATATATGAGAATCATCTATTTATGGTTCAAAGGAGACACACTTATTTCTCATAAGTCGTGGAAGTTAGGGAGAGGTGGAAAAGTGATGATTATGGAGATTGTAGTGGGGTGGTGACCGAAAAGTAGGGAAGACCTTCCTGACCACTACTACTCATCCTATCAACTGTTTTGTAACCGTCCCACTACTTGTTACCTTCTTGTTCGTGGGGGGAAGGAAACCACCTACGATTGTCATAGACCGCCAGACCAATACCCCAATGAGAATCCCCCCATGTGTTGTATTTGATATATGTTACTTGAACATCGATGCGCATTCGAGACAAGTTCAAGGGATTTAGCCGTAGAATTCTATGCGACTTGAGACTAGTTCGATATGGCATAAATATTATGAGTATTGAGGAGGATGTGAGGCCAGTTTAGAATGTTTGTAGTTGTTTAGAGAAGACTCAAGTTGCTTTATACTAGTGGGAAACCCATCTAGGAGCTTGAGACTTATTATGTAGAGATTATAGACTACATCGTTAGCATGGAATGCCTGTAGCCTTTTGTAGAGATTGTATCCTTAATTCGCCTGCGGAATATAAGTAGGAATACATTATTTTGTATTTTAATGTGAAGTAAGAAGTATGCACATAAGTATGTGCGAATATTTCTATGTTCCTACAACTAGGCAGAAAGGCGATTTTACAATTCTGACCCTTGTCAAAAATTCACCATCTACAATAAGTCCCCTGCTTAGTGAGGAACAATAATGTTGCACAGTAAGCACTAGATGGTGATAGTATACTTATAATGATTATATATGCATAATTTAAATTTTAATAGCAGAAGAAGATGTATACTTAGTTTCTGGCTTCCAGGTACTGGGATAAGTGCCCCTTAGCATGAATCTTGGTTGTGATTAGTATATGCCCACGTTTTTGCTTGGAATTTCTAACTCGTAAGCCAAGGGAAGCGTAGCTGGTTTGAAATTTTGATCCAGTGACGTTGATTGAGCAGCTACCAGCAGGGTTATGGAGAGTACATCTTTGAGGAGCACCATTGGTCAGGGAATAAACTTGGTTGGCTCTGTCTTACCCGAGATTAAGATATGTGCCCATTAACACGAATCTTGGCTGGGAATGGTAGGCGCCTTCGTTCTTGCCAGGAATGCTAGCTTGCCGTGAGAAAAAGAAGGGATATGGTTGACGCTTTCTCTCTTTATTTATTTTTCCAAAACAGGTCCGCCTCATCTCAAATAGAGGATCAAGTCAGCTGCTGGATGACCGCAGCGGTGCCCGTAGAAAATCCCACACTGCCGGATGACCGTAGTGGCAAAGTGGGGACAGTATCGGTGGAAGGTCGTGTCATTACAAAGTGGTATCAGATCCGACGACGGATCACCTGCCGAGGGTGAGAGAGTACGCTGGACGGAGTATTCCAGGTATTGGTCTCATAAGTGGTAGGGAACGTCGGAGATATGGGCTTGAATATATTCTGAGCCGAGGACGGCTCCAATTTAAGGTGGTGGTATTGTAATACCCCAATTCGGCAGGTAGGGTTCGCCGAATGGAATATAGGTAATGGTTTGTCCTTTCCTAACACCGAGGCCTTTTCAGCACAACTGGCTCAGAGTTAGCAAAAAGCTCTGTAGTTAAGCGTGCTCGGGCGGGAGTAATCCAGGGATGGGTGACCTCATGGGAAGCTGCTGCTGGATATCCGCGGCGGTGCCCGTTGAAAACCCCACACTGTCGGATAACCGCAGTGGCTAAGTGGGGAATATTAGAAACCGACTGAAGAAGCTGATGGTAGATCAGAACTGCAGGTGAGGTTAGGGGTGGACTCCACTGCTCTTATCGTAGAAAGGTTGATGAGGTCTTCTTGAGAGATGCAGTGCGACCTGACATGATAGTATGTCTGAGAAGATGAAAGTCCAGGGGCAGAAGAGGTCTCTATAAAGCCGAGTCTTACCGTTTGGAAACCCTAGTTTGTGCACCATTCGCTTACGAAGCTGTTGAAGTTTCATAGGATGTCGGATTTTGATGTTTGGCCCCAAATTTTGAATCCATAGACCAAACTGTCTTATGCAAAAAGAATCACTTTGTTCGGAGTTATCTAGGTCATCCAACCATGCGCAAACATTTGTGATTAGTAATCCCGTGTGAATTTTCAGATCTTGTAGACTTTAGTGTAAGATCCATATCTCCTAGCTCAAATCCCCAATTGATGTTCCCTTCTGGTATGTCGTAGTAGAGACATAGACGAACACTTCTCGTGAAGGATGTTTTGACCCATTCTTCACCGATTGTTGTCGATTTCTGAATTTGTAAATTGAAGAGGTAGTGATGGGAGCTTCAAAGAATAGAGGAGTTGACCGAGCTGGTGCCTGAAAATGATGTCATGAGATGTTGTCGTCGTAAAGATGCTGGCTTTGTGAAGATGCTAGCTCAGAGAGCAGGATAGGTACTAGAGATAAGGACAAGTACCAGGGAGCATGACAGGTACCAGGAGCGGGACAGGTACCAGGAGGACAAAGGTGTGCGATTTTCTCCATGGTTAGCATATTACTACTCTGACTGGTAACTTATAAACCAATATTCGAGAAGTTGAGAGGAGAAGCCTGAATCTGAGGTGACTGAGTCCTTGAAGTTCTGAGCTTGAGATAATTGTGGCTTCCGAGTACGGAGCGTGTCCAACAGTAGAATCATGTGGTTGAAGTAAGTAGAAGCAACAAGGATGAGGTTACCTTTCTGGATGTGATCAGGTAGGAGGCGGAGGCTTCTGGGGTATTGATGTAGAGAGGTTTTGTCGTTAGTACCGTTGCTGATCGGAACTTCTAATCGAATGATGTTATTGTATTAAACTTTCAAAAGTGAGGGAGTCGTCAGTCCCCAAGTGTAACTCACTTGGATCCGCTACCAGGAAGAAGATAGTTTTTGGTGTTGTCACAGCTCCATGCTTCCAAGAATTTGAGAGGACATGGGAAATCATAAAAGTTGGGGCCGTCCTTCGTTGTCGTTGAAGTGCTGGGACTGGGCGAGTATATGAATTAAAGTTGAATCCATCGTTGTCGTCCAGGATGTTGAGATGCAACAGGGTTTCTTTCGATGGAGACGCGGTGATGCATCCCTGGAACAAGTCTGAGAGAGGCTGGCTCTTGCTCTGATTGTTGATGTGTCCCTAAGGGTCAGGTATTAGAGTGGAGCAAGTAACCCGAGGCTCCTCCATTAGCTTGGATATGTCTCAAGTAAGCTTATTCTCTTTATGAACATGATAGAACATGTGAATTCTTCAAACTTCTCATGTAAGCATAGCCGTATTCGAATTTGCTAAAACTTTATGGATTTTCGTCATTAGAAAATTTCAGAAGTATAGTGCTTGGGAAAAACGTTGTAGAATCTTTATACGACCTCCGTTTTGGATGATTGACCGGTCTATCCTTATTATAAAACAATTTCTTATATCGTGAAAGGAATAAATCCATGTTTGAGCTCGTTTGGGGCGTTAACACGACCGAACAGTAGAACTCAGGAAGTATCCAGGAAAACAGACTCGACTCCGCTAGCCGTTTTTGCCATTACTCTTAGATCACTTTTCCAATTGATGCGCCCTTATAAAATATTGTAATAGACACCAATAAAAAACTTTTGAAATAAGAACCATGCCCAGATTCATCACCAATTGTTGTCATCTTTAGAGTTTCCGAGAGGTAGTGAAAACGGTTTCTGACGCGTTTTTTGCGAAACATCTTGTAATATGTTTGGATTATGAAATACCTCAAATATCACTCAATAATGAATGTATGTGACGTTTGTGAATATGTATAGTAGTTTTTGTGGTGTATGCTCAAGAATTTCATGTTTGAGATGTTTTGACCTAGTATGCCTGGATCCTCTCAACTTTTAGGGGCAGAATGACCAAAATCAGAGAGCTGAGCTTGTTAGAGAAGGAACAAGAGTTACCGTTGAATTTTATGTGGATATTGTACTTCCCCACTCAAAAAACCATATGCGATCTCCCCTTCGTGTACTTGTTGAGGGTGATGCTCCTATTAATGTTGTGTGCAGAATGGTAGTGTAGCAGGGAATGTGCTAGTTGAGTATCCTAATGCGGGTATTATCGTTGATTCCTATTAAGTAGGACCTTCCACGGGTACTCACATGATGTTTTATTTCACCACTCCATTGGTTTATGCTGATTTGTAATGATCCATCTCCCTTAGAGTAAAATATGAACCGTACCTGAAATGAATAAGCTGTAGATAAGTACGAGAATTCTGATCTCGGCATTGCATGGATTTGTCATCATATGGGAGTTATATGAGAGCGTGAAGTAGGTAACATCTTGATGAAGGTACTGATACCAGAGTGAAGAGACTGGTACAAGTGTGAAAGGGACTGGTACTTGAGTAAAAGGACTCGTACCAAAATGAAATGGACTGGTACCTGAGTGAAGGGAATCATACCAGAATGAAAGGGTTTCCACGTGAAAGGAAAATTTAAGAATATGATAGCTGGCTTTGGCTTTTGTTGTTGTTGTTGTAGAGTTTTGTCTGGGACGTGGAGCAGAGCTCTTCTTTTGGATGGTGCTGAGGCTAAGGCTGGAGTTGGGGTTGTGGCTGATGGTGCGCGTTCGATTGGTGACGTTTGCTGAGATGAAGCCTCCTTATTGAACCATTCGTTCTGACAGGATATCATGGATGATTGGATATTGTAGTACTTACTGACCAGACGGCTGCTCCAATAGACATCTCTACGAATTTTGGACCTTGAATCGGCATGTGTAGACCCCAAGATATTATTACTTATCTGGAACAATATTTTCAGATTTGAACATTTTTATCCCCCATTATAGAGGGAGGATAACGATATATCCCCCAGGTGAAATGATCTTTTGGATGACGAGAGGGTAAAAGATTGGTGCTGATGATATGAGACAGGTCCCTATTTGCCTTTAAATTGTAGAAGTCTTTCCTGGTCTTCATGGGCGACATGATTGGATCATTGGCTCCCTAATTGTCCTCTTCGAATGCATACCTCGTTGTCATCTTGAATATTAATTCTGGCACTGTTGACGTTTGGTAGGCTTGGAATCATGGTTTGCTGCAACTGGTGACGGATCTATTCTAGAAAGAATTGTTCCGTTAGAGTCTTGAGGAAAATGAGTACCTCTCTTGAGTGGTAGCTATGTCTTTCTGTGTTCTGGAAAGAACTTTTTATCTTTGAATCAGATCGGCCATGTTGAGTACCACTTGGGAGTTCCTGGTTTTTTCAATAGTCGTACAATGAGAAAGTCAGATATGAGTAACCTCTTGAAAAAAGATAGTTTTGAATTTCTGGCGGGTAAGAAGGCCAATGTTGATGGATCAAGGATGAGTCTTTCTTCTCATGATTTCGTAGGAGTCTCTTTAGATATTCATGGGTCAAAAAAGTGAGTTGTTGGTGCTTCCATGGTGGGCGATCAAGAATGATATGAACTTCATCGTTCTTTTGAGTCTTTGATGTGTCGGCGTCAGTAGTTGCTGTAAGGTTGATTTTGGTTAACTCCGTTAGGCGATGTCGTTGTTCCGGGGAAAGTCGTTCCGTCAGGGTCTTGTGACAAGCAAGTACCTCCTTCTTAGTAGTGGCCATTTCCACCTGTGTTCAGGCAAGAACCTCTTGTCTCTTCATCAGATCGGCTATGCTGGGCGTAGTTTGGGTTTTCTTGGTGTCTTCAGCAGTTTTTTTACCGAGAGGAGGTGTAGTAGTATTGGGAGTAATATTGGTAAGAGGAGGGTTAGTAGTGACAGGGATGTTTTCAAAATCGCCACCACTAGCACTACCAGAACCAACAATAAGAGTTGTAACCGCTCCAGACCTAAGATCCACCATTTTGAATAACTGAAAATTGGCTTTTATAATTGAGAAGTTGATCTCCCGCTATGGTCGCCAATTGTTTTAGGGTGAAAACATATGTACGGTAAAATCGTACTTTTAAGTAGGTTCGAGAGATCAAAATCGAACAAGACGAGCCTAAACCAAGAAATGGCCGTTCACGTCATGCTTCAATCACAAAGGTGGAGAAGATTGAGGTAGATCTTAGGGGACGGAAGCAAAGAAGATTAAGAAATACAAGTGTGATGGGTAGTGTTAAGAAGAAATGATTCTCTGGGATGAATCACTATTTCTGTGTAGACTGATTGTCTTGTTGTTTCTCTTGTTTCAAATAGATGAGAATCATCTATTTATAGTTCAAATGAGACATATTGATTTCTCTTAAGTCGTGGAAGTTAGGGAAAGGTGGATAAGTGATGATTATGGAGATTGTAGTGGGGTGGTGACCGGAAAGTAGAGAAGACTTGTCTGACCACTACTCCTCATCCTCTCAATTGCTTTATAATCGTCCCATTACTTATTATCTTCTTGTTCGTGGGGGTGGTGCTACCACCCACGATTGTTGTAGACCGTCAGACCAATACCCCAATGAGAATCCCCCCATGTGTTGTATTTGATATATGTTACCAGATTATTGATACGCACTCGAGACAAGTTCAAGGGATTCAACCGTGAAATTCTAATCGACTTGAGACTAGTTAGATAAGCCATAAATATTGTGAGTATTGAGGAGGCTGCGAGGTCAGTTTAGAATGTTTGTAGTTGCTTAGAGAAGACTCAAGTTAATCTATACTAGTGGGAAGCCCATCTAGGAGATTGAGACTTATTATATAGGGATTATAGACTACATCGTTAGCATGGAATGCATGTATCCTTTTCTAGAGACTGTATCTTTAATTTGCCTGCGGAATATAAGTAGTAATACAATATTTTGTATTTTGATATGAAGTCAGAAGTATGCACATAAGTATGTGTGGATGTTTATGTTCCTGTAACTAGGCAGAAGAGCGATTTTATAATTTTGAACCTTGTCAAAAACTCACCATCTACACCTTGATATAGTGAATACAAACAATTATGATAATAACTTCAAACAAACTTGTATTAATTAATAATGCTTCACGTTTAGAACATTGAATGCATCCTTAATCAACAAAAGGTTTAGCTACTCATATACAAAGAAGAATGGTTTCCTCCTAAAGAGGTAAACCCTAGGTTTAGATGTAGAAGTTGTGATATGAGAGGTAGATTAGATCTAGAATATAAAGATGATGTCAAGATGTCTTGTTTGAGCCTTAGATGTTTTCTTTTGTATCCTTCAATGCTTGGCCCTCAAGTCTCCTCTCCTTCTAGGGTTTAGAATCCTTCCCTAACTATGTTTCCTTGCTTTAAAAGTCAAAAACACGTCAAAACGGACCCCTTAGTCTTGCCACAGTCGGCATAGGTGATTCCCCAAGAGCAATATCGACTCTTGGTCCAAAATAGCTCAAATTCTCTGCCCCAAAACTTGCTACGGCCGGCATTGGTGATTTACCATAAGTAATGCCGACTCTTGGCGTTAAAAATACAATTTTTTTATCCTTTTTCGTGTCACGTCCGGCATAGCTTGAGTCCCTCTGAGCAATGCTGACTCTTGAGCTGTAGATTACCTTTTCTTCGTCTCAACTGTTTTGTCCATAACTTTTTCATCCGAACTCGGAATGACCTCATTCTTTTTGAGTTCACATTGTATTCTCGTTTTATTCAATTTTATTAAGACCTCCTGGATTTGGATGAGTTGAATTTTGTCTTTGGCCCTTCTCCATTGGTGGACTTCAATTCCTTATTCATTTTAGCACTTTGTAACTCCTTTTTGGATGATTCACCTACTATGACACATAAGATAGAAAAAAAGAGTATAACAAGTAATATGCAAGAATTATAGGTAAAAAAAGTATGTATTTGACACTATAAACATGTGAATTATGCACTTATCACAATCTCATGATACCTATATCTACCGATCCAACAAGATCATCTAGACATCATTGATGCCTCAGCTGACACTATAATATGACACAATTATGTCAATACCAATCAGACTCTTTACGTCTATGGTATATTAAGCATCATTTCTTGTCTCAGCATACATTTTATGCATCATCCATCAATGAGTCAGCATGCCAGACTCACCAGTGAGAAGCATGTTAGACTCATCAATATGCTAAGACTAACAGTCTAGATAAGTCAACAATTGACCAAATAAAAAATACACGTCTAAAATAGACTTAACCATGCTCGAGACATCAATTATGTCACATGGGGGGATATTCACTAGGGCTTTGGTCTGACGGCCTACATCACATACGGTGTAGCAATGCACCCACGATGAGTAAGTAAATAAGTCGTGTTGGCAGTTTAAGGAGTAAATGAAGTAGTGGTCTTAACCCCAACAAGTCTCCCTAACAGAGTGGAACTGCTGGTTTCACCACAATTTCCACTTATCTACTCTTTCGCTTCTCTGCAACTACCATCACTTACGAGATCAATGTGTTAACTTCCACTGCTATAAAATAGGCTCTTCGACCTATTGACAAAAATAAGACAATCATATTAGAAGCATACCATAAAACTCAAACTTACGCAAGATAATCTTATTTTCATCTTTATAGCAGTTCAACACATCCCACTACTAGCATTCAATTCCATTGATCTCAATACCTTCTCTGCTTCCCTCCCTACAGATCAAACATTCTGCTTTCTTTGTGACCGAAACAAAATTGGAACGATTTTTTCTTGTTTAGGCCAATTTTATAAAGATTGATCTCTCGAATCTTAAAGTACTTATACAGTACAATTTTTTAGGGTTTAGACGAATTACTCTGACTAGCATCAGCCTACTCTATCATTTTACTATTTTTACCCCTAAGTTTGTTTTACCCACAAACAACGGGATAAAAAAATCCTTCAAACCCAATTAGATCCTAACACCGAGGATATGTTATTATGGTCTTATACTCCTAATGCTATCTTTAGTGTTAAATCTTTGTAAAATAAATTAACGGATAATTTAAGTAGCAATAAACCTCCTCCAACCTTTACTTTCCCTTGGAAGAAAATTTTGGAAGATGGACATAATGCCTACAGTTAAAATCTTTATTTGAAAACGCTTACATAACATACTGTCGGTAGAAGATAAGATAAGCCAATTTTTACCTAATTTAAAAAATTGATGCCATCTTTTGTGATTCGGAACCCTAAAATATTGAACATATTTTCATGAATGGTGAATTCATTAAAAAAGTCTGGAATTACATCTTTCTCAATAATAACAACAACAACAAAACCATTGATAATAATTTAAACAATTGGATAAAAAGTTGGTTTAAAAATAAAAAGGAACTTGTTCTTGGTGATGCTAATTGGAAAAATATTTGTGCTATTACTATATGGATGGTTTAGAAGGGTAGATGTGACAAAGTTTTAGGAATTCAACCCCTAACCCTAAGCTTTTAGCAAGTCAGGTCCATAAACACATTACATATGGAAAAAGACAAAAGATTCAAATAAAGACCAGAAACACAGAGTACACTGAAGACAAAGAGTACAAGGTCTTAATTACAGTGGCTAAAAACAATGAAAATGGGAAGACTTATGTTATCATGTTTACTCTTGATTTAACAGGTAATTTTAGAGGAGCCAGGTGCATCTGCGCAGTAACACGTTTATTCGCATGGTCCTACAGCCTTCTCGATTTCTCGTTTGGACGCATCATCACCTAGGGTGTAAAAATTGAAAATTTTGAAATTCGAATCTCTACGTGGTAATGTGATGTGTGATGTACTACGTATCATACGCATATATTTATGGTTTCAAGACACAAAGACACAAATATATATATATATATATATACTGGTGCAATTTCTGCCGGTAAAGGTAGGTGGTCTTGTTGCCTATGGAGGTGCGTGGTGGTTCCATGTGGAAGTAAAATCTTTGTCAACCTCATGAACAAAAGCAAACGGTCACGCACACAAGTGTTAAATTCTCAAAATCCTAAGTGAAAAAACAACAAATCAGATCTCAAATGAATGCCACCTAACTCACCACTCAAAATGCGGATCTCAACAAGAAGAAAGTATCTTCAGTACTTGCTCATATTATCACTATTAGTACTAGTATGCTCAGTCAGAGCAACCTCAATAACTACTTCATCATCAATTGATGATGATTTCATTCAATGTCTTAATACTAATCATAACCCCAACAATCCCAATCTATACCCAAGCCAATTCATCTTATTCAATCATCTTAAGATCCACTGCAAGAAACCTCATAATCTTAACCACTTACCCTAAACCAACGTTGATTGTTACACCAACCCATGAATCCCATATTCAAAAAACCATACCTTGTTGCATGAAACATGGTTTGGATCTTAAAGTTCGAATCGGAGGTCATGATGCAGAAGGGTTATCTTATGTATCTGATGCATTTACATTTGTAATGCTGGACTTGATCAACTTTCGGAATGCCACTGTTGATGTAGATAGTAATATTGCATGGATTCAAGCAGGAGCTAGTCTCGGTGAAGTTTATTATAGCATCGCTAAGAAGAGTAATACCCATGGATTTCCGGCTGGATTTTGTCCTTCCGTGGGTGTCGGTGGGCATATTAGTGGAGGTGGATCAGGTGCATTGGTCAGAAATATGGACTTGCAGCTGATCAAGTCATTGATGCTTACATTGTCAATGCTCAAGGTAAAATCTTGAACAGAAAAACCATAGGAAATGACTTATTTTGGGCTATAAGAGGAGGTTGGGAAGCGAGTTTCGGAGTTGTTCTATCATGGAAAGTGAAGTTGGTCAATGTACCTGCAATTGTGACTGTTGCCACAGTCAGAAAGACACTAGGACAAGGTGCAACAGACCTTGTTTATGGATATGGCAGTTCATTGTAGATAAGCTCTGTTTCTGCCGAATTTTTTATGGACAAAAAACAACCAAAAATGATAATAATCGAGAGACGAAAATGAAATTAACACAAAGGATTTAACATGGTTCGGCCATGATTAGCCTACATCCACGGGTAATGAAGTTGGAGTTCTTATTCATATCTTGGTTACAGTTGAAAATGAAGCAGAGGAAGCCTCCATCGGGCCAAAGGTCCTCTTCTTCTTCTCTTAAAATTGTATTTATAGGGATAAAATAGATGATAATTATTAAGAAGCCCTTCGCCACATGTCATCAAGGTTCGCCACGTGTCGATGGAAATTCTTCTAAGCTCGCCATGTGTCGTAGAGGATTCACCACGTTTCGCCATGTGTCAACGGGATCCGCCACATGTTCTTGACTTGATGCATCGGGATTGATGACGTCATTACGGGAAAATGATGACGTCGCTTCGGTCCAAATTGAGGATCGGTCCAAGTTGGGCATCGGACTTGATGACGTCACTTCGGGAAAATGATGACGTCACTTCGGGATCGGGACGTGATGACGTCGCTTCGGGATCGGGACGTGAATGATGACGTCGGTTCGGGACGTGATGACGTCATTTCGGGCAAACATCATTTTGTCCCCAACAACTTGCCCCCTTTTCTTGAGAGTTGTTTGAAGAAAAACTCTTGAGAAAATTACTTCAGTTTCTTCTGAATCATAATGTGGTTGTTGATGTTGTTTATGCATTTCCATGTTATGTTGCATTTTTGTTCCTGCAAAACAAAATTTTGTATATATATATACATTGATCGTTAGTTTTTCACCACAAGGTTCCTTTGAACCCTGGGTTGAAATTTTTTGCGATGAAGCACCTCCTTCCATGGAGTTATGACATTTATGAAATATTTAGGTTAATCATATTGTTTCATGAGTACAATGGATCGAAGTAAATGTACACCTCAAAACATGTAATTCGAGATCCCACACATACGAAACAAACCCGAGCCAGGGGTAAGATACAGGGTTGGTCTCGAACGTACTCTGAAAATGATAACTTCTTGTTTGTATTACGATTATGTCGCTAATCGTAAGCGCTTTCCAGAATAAGATGTTCCTGGGGTAAATGAATTTTGATTATGTCGCCAATCCTAGCGTTTTCCAGAATACTGTGTTCCTGGAGTAATTGAATTTTGATTATGTCGCCAATCGTAGCGTTTTCCAGAATAAGGTGTTCCTGGAGTAGTTGGTATCAGATAATATGATTTTCAAGAGAAAGTGCATTATTTATGCTTTTTCTATCATGAATGTAATATACCTTTGTAATTGCTTTGTTAATCATGGATAATAGAGCTTTTTTAAGTATTGTGCATTCCATGGGTGTTTTAAGATTTCTCCTTGCATGTTCCTTAGCATATCATTATCACATGGTTGTCGCACCTCTTTGAAGGGAATCGCTGCGACCGTCAAATCTGACTTATTATATCATTAATTTTCGCTTTGAGTAGCTTCTCAAGTTGCTGCCGTATTTCGATTCCGAAACAAACTTGTTGTGTAAAAATAACTCACTTGATGGATTAACTATCTCAGACGTTGAATTCATTGAAGATGATGGTGTGAATGATCACATATAGCATTGAAGATATACATCGTTACTTCTTTGAGGCTCAAACTCTTGGTAGTAGAAGATAATTGGGTTGTGTTTTGTTGTGAAGTGAGAATTTCATCCTTCTCCTTAGCTGTGGGCAGACGAGACCAGCGTTGTTCAGTCCTCAACCAAGTTAACAATATTATCACATGTTGCAGTCCTGTAATAGGGTGATTTTGCTAGAGAAAAAATGGGGAACTATGAT